>WNHD01001434.1:0-21399 GCA_011057455.1 Ganaspis sp. Gsp50
TTTAATCATTACTTACTCAAAAATTACAATATGTATTTAAATATCTGAAAAATTTTACCTTAAAAAATGTTTAAACTTAAAAAAATTATATAAAAAATTGTTTTTTGAACTTAAAAAGAATCCGGATAATCGGACGTCCGGATAATTGGAATTCTACTGTATTTCATTTTTATTCTAATTCATACCTTATGTCACATTTATTTAACTTTTTCCTCATTTTAATTTTATTATTATTATTATTATTATTATTATTATTATTATTATTATTTTCAGACTGATCCTAATCCCGAAACTCCTGAGGTAATTTTTAACTTTTAATTTTGTATTTTTAAGTCATTTTAAATTTATTTCCACTTATTTTAAATTACCCAATTCTTGTAAATTTATTTCCGATTTTATTTTAGAGTTGAAAATAGTTTTTTTATTTATGTCAAATTATTTTAAATTTATTTTTATTTATTTGCACTTTATTATTACTGTATTTTCAATTTATTATTTTTATTTTAAAATTTGTTTAAAAATTTATTTAAAAATTTCTTTTACTTTTTATTTATTATTTTTATTTTATTTTTAAAATTTCTTTTATTTTTTATTTATTTTTCATTTATAAGATTATCAATTTCCTAACAAAAAATGTGATTTTTTTTTAGGAACTAGAGAGTACTTCTCGTTTAGCAATGGCTGCAGTGCAATCAAATACAGGTTCTTTTCACACTCTACAACAAACTTTAGCTGCGCAAAGACGAGAATTATCAGAATTGAGAAAATTAGTGAAAATAAGACACGAGGCTTTGGAGGATTCTACAGAAATCGAGTATCTTAGGAATATTTTATTTGAGTACATGATGGGAAGAGAAACTCTTGTCCTCGCCAGAGTTATTTCGGCCGTTGTTAAATTCGACCAGGAGCAGACAACAAAAATTTTAAAAAAGGAGGAAGATAAATTAACTTTGGTAAATTCTTTTCTACACTTTTCTACACTTTTCTACAATTTGTTATCGTTCGAAAACATCATCTTTTACTAAAATTTTAAATTCTATTTTCATTTTTTGTTTCTTCTTTTCCAAACAAAGTTATTAATTAATTTATATAATCTCTAATTTATCATTTACCTATTAAATTTTTTGGGAATCATTTATTTTTTTATTAGATAATACTTTTTATTATATAATATAATATTAATTATATTTATATTATATTAACTATTTAACTATTCAAATTTTCCTATAACTATTCCTATAACTATTTCTATAACTATTCCCATAACTATTCAAATTTCCTTTAACTATTCAGAATTTTAATTTTTAAGTTTTTAATTTTTCAAACAATTATTACTATTGTTTTAGTATTATTATTATTATTATTATTATTTGTAATATTTATTGTTTATTTTTCTTTGACAAAACAATTGAATTGTTTCTTGTCTAACCACGGCCAATTTTTGGGAATTATTTAATACAGTTTTCATTTCTTTTTTTTAATTTCGCTTATGTTTCATATTTTTCCTATTGATCAAAAATTTGATTAATCAAAATTTTAAGCAATTGAATATTTAATTCGTTTTTGATATTTTAAACGATTGGAATTTTAAACCAATCGAATTTTAAATGAATATAAATTTTACGCACTGTGATATTTTTAAAATTTTTATAACAATTTGAATTTTGTTTAAATTATCTTCTTTTTCTAAGAGACCATTTCTTTATTCTTTTTTCAATTTCTCATCTTTTTGTGAATTTTCTTGTACTTTTGAAATATTGTTTTATAATCAAATTCATTTTTGGTTAACCTTCTTTTTATTTTCAAATTTAACTTTATTTTAAAATTTATCTTTATTTTCAAATGTATTTTTATTTTCAAATTTATTTTTATTTTCAAATTTATCTTCATTTTCAAATTTATTTTTATTAAATTAAATTATTATTAAATAAAATATAATATAAATTATTATTATTATTAAATTATTATTATATTTATTTACTTCTCTTGCATATAGACGCATTATATTTATTTTTTTATAATTTTCGGATTTTCATATAGTTTTCTAGACTTTTTTGGAATATTTTTTACTTCCGAATTTTTTTCAAATGCTCTGATTTCCAAGAATTTCTCTAAAATTCTTTTGTAATTAAATTTTCAGATTTTTTCGTGTGGACAAGCGCTAAATATGTTAGCTTATTTATTCAATTTTTCAAATCCATTTATTATCGATTTTACCAAAAGTGCTTGAAATTTCCAACAAAAATTTAACTATTTCATTTAAATATAAAATAGAAATTATCAAATTTTTTAAAATTCTCTGAATTTTCTCAACTGTTTCGCAATAGATTGCAATATTTCCTAATCTCAATATCTCAACTTATCGACTTTTTCAGACACAGTTTTTGCAAAAATTATAACAATACGAGGCAAAGTTTCTAGAGTTAAAATTTTTTAATATTAATTTTTCAATAGTTTTCAGTTTTTTAAAATTCTTATTTGTCCTTAAATAATTTTGGTACTCTAGATTTTCAAAATAGTCGCTTTTAAGAACGAAAATTGAATTGAATTTCATTCAATTGTTTTTTTTTTTATTTTTATTTTTTATTTTTATTATTATTATTATTGTTATTATTATTATTGTTATTATTATTGTTGTTATTATTATTATTATTTTTATTATTATTATTTAAATATGAGTTTATTTCTTCCTCAGTAGTAATTGTTGATTTATTTTTATTCGATGTAATTTTATTATTATTTTTATTATTATTATTTTTATTATTATTATTGTTATTATTATTTACAATCAATTAATTGCACAATTTGTTTTTAGCTCGGCTCTATTGGCCTGACGTAAAATGAGCCAGGAATAAGAACAAAAACTGTCGCCAAAATTCAGTGAAACTTTTCCAAACTGATATCAAATTTATTTATTAATTAAATTAATACAAAATGTGCATTTTACACTTAGGTTTTAAGCAACGCACTCAGTCGGAAAAGAATGTAGATAGACTACTTTTACAATAATTAATCGTGAGAGCAATGTGCAATGTAAAAAAAAAAATAATTGATAGCTGTAAATTTTTATTTGTCACGTGAAAAAATGTTTATTCTCCAAAAATTGTCATCGTTTAATTGGTCGATTTTCAGATATTTCTGTAACGACCAATTAAATTTTTAAACACTATCCAGAAAATGGTGTATAATAATTATTGTATATAAGGCTGTAATTATGTTCTTTTGATTGTTAATGAATCTTGTATTGAAAATTTATCACGCCTCTTTAATATTCCCAGAAAAAGGATATAAAAATTGGAACAAGACCTATTTGCAAGAGGTTTTTTTTTAATTTTCAATTCGTTTTTCTCTTTCCTTTTCAATGTTGTTTTTCTATTTTTTTTTAAATTTTTGTTTTTGTTTTGTTTTGTTTGTTTTTTTTGTTTTTTTGTTTTTGTTTTTTTTTAAATATTCTTTATTAATTTTCGTCTTGTCCTATTTTTAAATTTCTTTCTCTTTCTAATATTTTTTTTGTATACATGAATTTGTCCTCTAAATTTTTTTTATAGTTTTATTATTTATTTTAAACAAAAAAATAATTTAAAAAATAGTTTAAAAATAATTTCAACTAAACTCTATTTTCTCAATTTCACAAATATTTTTTGCATGCTATCTGTTCCCCACCAATAATTTGACGTTAATACAATTCCTTGAAGGAAAAGAAACATTTATAACTGTAAGTTTTAGTGAAAAAAAAAGTTTAGTGAAAAACGGGTAAAACACTCTCTTTTAAACAATACCAGTGAGAAAGGATGAATAAATCGAAAAATTAGGGCATAAATAAATTTTTGCTATTGATCTAAAACCTCTGCTGTAAAATCGTGCGCTTTCCACCGAAAGGTGAACTGATCCCCAACTTTGAGCTTCCCTCGTGTCTGCAATTTAATCTTAAAAACAATTTGCTTTTGATAGTAATGTAACTTGAAATATAGAGTATCGATCGTAAAAGCTCTTTCGTCATGAACAAAAAGTTTTAAACCATTTTTTAACAATTTTCTTATCCCAATACGTCGAGTGCTTCAATGCAGGGCTTCGAAAATTCGACATTTTCTGCCATTTACTGTCCGATTTTTCGAAATATTGGTACTTGATTCAAATTTACAATAACCATTGAAGTAGAAATTGAAATTTCCATCACAGGGGGGTTGAATTTGAATGGATGGTAAGTGTAAAAAGTTTCGAATACGGTGCACATTTTGAGAAGAATTTCAACGGGTGGAGGCGCACGAACGAGGAGGCCTTTCTTCACCGTCCGTGCTCCTCTATGACTATCATCACTCCAGGGGGCCGTGTGCATTATCGACTCAATCTTCGTGATATCAACGTCGTAGAGTTACGAATTTGTAAAGCAATTTTCGCAATGGCAGATAAGGTTGAAGCTTCTGCAGCTGCATCTCCTAAAAAAGCAGCTGCGAAAGCCAAGAAGCCTCGTACAAAGGCCACTCATCCACCAGCATCCGAGATGGTCAACAAAGCCATCGCTTCTCTCAAGGAAAGAGGCGGTTCTTCACTCCAGGCCATCAAGAAATACATCGTCGCCACCTACAAAGTGGATGTCGAGAAATTGGCACCCTTCATCAAGAAGTACATCAAGGCTGCTGTAGCAAATGGAACTTTGGTCCAAACTAAAGGAAAAGGTGCTGCAGGATCTTTTAAATTGGCCGTTAAATCTGAAGGCAAAGCTAAACCGAAAAAGAAGACCGCTGCTGCCAAGCCGAAGTCTGCTGCACCAAAAGCTAAAAAACCAGCCTCCCCGAAGAAAGCCGTTGCCGCCAAGGCCAAGAAAGCTGTTGCTGAGAAAAAGAAAACTCCGAAGGTCGCTGCTAAACCTCCCAAGGCTAAATCCACTGCTAAACCCAAGGTAGCTAAAGCTGCACCCAAGAAAGCAAAAGCGGCTTCTCCTAAAAAAAGGGCTGCTCCGAAAGCAAGAAAAACCCCGGTGAAGAAGGCAGCGAAGAAGTAAAAAAGCACACAGATTTTCAACAAACAACTCAAACGGCCCTTTTAAGGGCCACCAGACATTGTGTACAAGAGGGTTTTGCTTTCAAACATTTTGTACTTAGAGTAATTTCTATTCTAAAGAATTAACTTGAAAGAAAAAATCATGAAAATGTACCATCGGACGTATGTTATTTGCTCGCATAATCATAAAGAAAAACATTCGGGAACATACCTCGAAATTTGCAAAAACGTGAAAATTAAGAATTGATGCATTATTTTTTTAAATGCTAATTGATCCAGACAAGTGTTTTATTCAAACTATAGTGCTTTCTTCTGCGAGATCTGATACAATAAGCAGAATGCAAAAAAAATGACAAGGATGGTTTTTTTTAAATATTCCCATTGATGAATATTTTGTTACAAAGCAAATTGATACAGAAAAGTGCAGTGTTTAGAAGTTACTTTTAAATTCGTCTTCTTTTATTCCGAATCGAATAAAAAAAAGAAAATGCACAAAAAATTTCAGGAACGCAGTCAATTTTCCAAAAATGTGAAAAAAGATTTTTTGTATAAATTTTGCAGTTATGTACAATTTTTGAAAATTCATGTTGATCCTGGCAAGTGTCAAAAACGTTATAATATTCAAATTGGAATGCTTTCTTCTGGGGATTCTAATGTTACAAACAGATTGCCAAAAAAATTTCAGGAACCCAGTCAAATTAGCTGACGAATCTGAATTTCTTGTAATGATGACGAATTTTTTGTAATATACACATTGATGCAAATTTTATGCAAAAACCAATTGATACAGAAAAGTGTAGTGTTTAGAAGTTACTTTTAAATTCGTCTTCTTTTATTCCGAATCGAATAAAAAAAAGAAAATGCAAAGAAAATTTCAGGAACGCAGTCAATTTTCCAAAAATGTAAACAATGATTTTATGTATAAATTTTGCAGTTATGTACAATTTTTGAAAATTCATGTTCCTGGCAAGTGTCAAAAACGTTATAATACTAAAATTGGGGTGTTTTTTTCTGGGGAATCTAATGGTACAATCAGATTGACAAAAAAATTTCCGGAACCCATTCAAATTAGCTGATGAATCCGAGATAATTTCTTGTTCATTGATAATTTGTACACATTGATGCAAATTTTCTGATATAACCAATTGATACAGAAAAGTAAGTGTTTAGGAGTTGCTTTTAAATTCGTGTTTTTTTATTCCGAATCGAATAAAAAAAATAAAATGCACAAAAAATTTCAGGAACGCAGTCAATTTTCCAAAAATGTGAAAAATGATTTTTGGTATAAATTTTGCAGTTATGTACAATTTTTGAAAATTCATGTTGATCCTGGCAAGTGTCAGAAACGTTATAATACTCAAATTGGGGTGCTTTTTTCTGGGGAATTGAATAAGAGAATCAGAATGAAAAAAAAATTCAGGATCACATTCAAATTTACAAGTTTCGAAGATGATTTTTTTCAAAATCCCCATTGTTGCATATTTTGTTAAAAAGCAAATTGATCCATAGAAGTGTAGTGTTTTGGATGTACTTCAAAATTTGCATTTTCTTATGCAAAATCGAATACAATAGAGAAGGCAAAAATATTTTCAGGAACATAGTCAAATTTGCAAAAACTTGAAATGTAAAATGTAAAATAAATATTTTTTCGTCCGTACAATTTTTTAAATTTTATATCGATCCAGGAAAGTGTCAAAAATGTTGCACTAGAGTACTTTTTTTTATAAAAAACTGATTATTTTGTGTTTCCAGTTTAGTTTTAAAGATAATTTTTTTAAAGAATAGGAATTTCATGTACAAATAAAAATAAATCTTTGATTTAAATTCAATTCAAGTAATAATAAATTAAAGAAATGCATGTACAAATAAAAATAAGTCTGATTTAAATTCAATTCAAGTAATAATAAATTAAAAAATGCATGTACGAATAAAAATAAATCTTTGATTTAAATTCAATTCAAGTAATAATAAATTAAAAAAATGCATGTACAAATAAAAATAAATCTTTCATTTAAATTCAATTCAAGTAATAATAAATTAAAAAAATGCATGTACAAATAAAAATAAATCTTTCATTTAAATTCAATTCAAATAATAATAAATAAAAATAAAATAAATAAAAAATTAATAAATAATAGTTTTCTAATTGTAAAAAAAGGCATTTGGAAGGAGAAATTGAGGAAAAATAAAAATCTCAATATACATTGTATAAGGTATGTTATTTATTATATCTTATGTACATTCAACATCGTCTTGACAACACCATAGGAAAAAAGTTTTCGAGTCATTCAAAAAAATTTGTCGACAGTTTCTACCTTACGCTCTCTCACTTTTCAATCTCTTTATACAATAATTATTCAAGACACGACCAATCGGAAACTCATCCTGGCGAGTACGAGTATTTAACACTAAAATTAATCCTGTCAAATACATTTGTAAAAAAACGTATTTGTAAGCGATGTATACCGGACGGTACCTGTTTTGTTAAAATCTCGAAAAAAAAGATTTTTCTTTTTTTAAATAATTTTTTTTCCATTCTGAACCAGGTACTTTGGCAAAAAGAGTGTCGCTCTAAAAAAAAAAACAGTGAAAAAGTAGTAGAAAAATAATAAAAGTAATAAACAAGTCGCACTCAGTACGTATTTTTAATAAACGCTTAACTAATATTATTTTATCGACTCGATGATCGTGTTCGCTTGGCTTTTTTTTATATTTTATTATTTATACAAGGCGGAGTTTTTTCAAAACTCCAAAATAAAAAACGCCTTTCTGCTTCTCCAGTCGCTCTAACGATAAGCCTACGATAATAAAAGCTTTCTTTAATTTAGTCAGATCTTTAAACAATAAATAAGTTTCTTCTCTTTTTTTTAATAAATAGTAGTACAAATGCAATAATTGTTATTGGAATTAAGTAGAAAGTGTGAGGCATCTATTTTTTTTCTCCCCTCAAATTCTCTTTACATTTTCTTTTTCCATTTCGAGAAAGACCATTTGGCAATTTTGATTTTGTTCTCTTCTCAATTTTTAGCAAATATTCGAAATTTTTGTTAAAAAAAATCGAAAATTTGATAAAATTGATTTT
The DNA here is from genome assembly GCA_011057455.1 of Ganaspis sp. Gsp50. Taxonomy (NCBI): domain Eukaryota; kingdom Metazoa; phylum Arthropoda; class Insecta; order Hymenoptera; family Figitidae; genus Ganaspis; species Ganaspis sp. Gsp50. The sequence goes on from WNHD01001434.1 coordinate 8,084, forward strand.
TAGACTGATTTTTTTTCTTTTGAGATTTCTAAAGGTCGTTTTTTAAGAAACGAAAAAATTCTGAAAAGTCGTAATTTCTAGTTTTGAAAATCAGAATCGATCAACTTAAAATCACTATCGAGATTTACATGAGCAAAGTATGGAAATTCGATGGAATCGAAATATTTTAAAGAGACTAATTTTTTTTTAATATTTCGAATCATTGGATCGATTCGATCGAATTTTTACACAATTTTGGCTCAAAATGTTTATAAACGCAGTCTCTAGATTATTCGCTTTTTTTTTTAAATCTTAGCACAAACACTTAGGAAGATAGCGCTATAGATAATTAATATTTTCTGAAAATTTGTAACATTCTCTATATAAAAATCTGCATTTGCGTTTATTTACTTTTAATCAATAATCGCTAATTTGCGCTTTATATTTTAGAAACATTTTTCTTCTACAAAAAAACAAAGAAAACATCTTTTTTTACATTTCGGAGAATTTTAGTTTAAAAAAATTGTAATTTAAATTTTTTGTTAACAAAAAAATTAACTAATTAAAATTAAAATTAATTAATTCGTTTATTTTAATTAATTAATTCGTTTATTTTAATTAATTAATTTGTTTATTATAATTAATTAATTAATTAATCGCAATATTAAAAATATGCGATTTTTAATAAATCTCTCATTATTGATAAAAATGTAAAAAATTAATTCAATTTTAATCTCTCATTATAGATGAGAATGTAAAAAATTAATTCAATTTTAATTTAATTGTACGAAGCGCTCAAAAGTCCAAAAAGGCCTTTTTTGTAAAACAAAAATTTTGTTTGGCAAACCAAGAGCAAAAAATGAAAATTACAAAGTTTGGGAAAAATGATTAAAAAACTCCGAAATTGAAAAAAGTGGCAAAAGCGAAATAATGATTTTGAGGAAAAAAATTCTGACGAATAATATTGTTGAATCCAAAGTCCCTTTCTCTCTAAAAAAAATTCTTTTTCTCTATAAAAAAAAATTCTTTTTCTCTCTAAAAAAAATTCTTTTTCTCTCTAAAAAAAAAGATGATTGTTGTCAGTCGTTAAAATATTTCTTGACTCTCTTAAAAATTAAATCTGGAATGGACTTGATTGCATTCAAACCAGGCCTGATTTAACGATTTACGTTTTGAGTTGATTCTCTTAATAGTTAACAATTAATAATAATTAATCAGTGACTAATATAGTAATAATAATAATCCCATCGTGAATTCTCGCTCGCGTATTTTCTTTTTTTTTCCCAGTTTCACTCTCGCGATAAATTGATATGTTCTCAACAAAATCTCCCTCCATAAAGTGTCGTAGAACGTATTAACGTGACTTAAAATTACGCATAAAGATTGCAAATCCAATTTCAACACGCGCGTTATAAAGAGCACAAAGCGTAATTTAATTGTAGGATCTTTTTTACTATTTTTTATTTCTTATTCTTTACTATCATTATAGTATTTTTATTTATTTTATTTTTAATCTTTTTATTTCAATGTACAGAAAAAATTAGATTTTTATTTTTAAATTAAATGGAAAAAGACGTTTTTTAAGCTCAAACAAGTCAGCGGCGCTCAATTTTAAACAATTCGAAATTTTGTTATTTTTATCTTTGAGATTTACAAAGTCTTTGAGAAAACAAAGTTGATAAAAAATAGAAGAAAAAAATATAAAAAATAGAAGAAAAAAAAAGAGAAAGAAAAATTGAGGAAACGGAAAAAAATAAATTGAAGAAAAATAATTAATTACGCAAATAAGAAGTAGAAAAAAATAAAAATCAAACAAAAGAAACAAAAGAGACAAAGGAAAAATATGCAAAAGAAAATACTGAAAAAAATCGAACAAAAGTAATTTAAACAAAAAAAATTGATTATGAAAAGAATTTAAAGTATATTTAAACATTAAATCATCGAATGATTGAAATTCTTGATTCTTAATTGAGTAAATTGTTAATATGTTTTTAATTCAATTATTTTTCTTTCAATTCAAGTATTCAATATTTAACTTTGATATTTATTTTCCTAAAATTCTCGTTCTTGGATTTTTTTAAGGATGCTCGTAGCATTTATTTATTTATTTATTTAACATAAAATAACTTCGAAATTGGCATAACCTCGAAATAAATAAATTAAATAAATAAATTCCAGAGAAAAAAACATGTAATTAAAATTAGTTTTTAACCAATTTTAATAATTTTGACTGTACACTTTATGAAAAAACGATATCGAGTCAAATATTTTTTTTTTAAAACTGTCATTTTTTTATAAATATAATTTGTTTCATTGGACATTTTTTCTTTCAACTGAAACAAATATTTTTGAATAATTTTGTTGATAGTTTTATAAACAATGTCTTTTCCATAATCGTATTTTTTTACATTGATTAAAAACATTTTGTTAAAAATTATAAATAATTATTTTTTTGTCATAAATTATAATTATTTAAATAATTTTTGACAATATACTTTTAATTAGATTAGTTCAGAAAAAAATTTCATTTTTTATTTTTATTTTATTGAATAAACGGGCTTGTAGAAAAAAGAGAAAAAGTGCCCCTGAAAAAAATGAGATACATAATATATAATTACGTTTCGTAATAATATAATAAAAAATTTCAATTTTTGACAAAATGAAAAAAATACTAAAAATAACTATTTAATAACTTATCTACTATAAATATTTTGACTCAAATGTATTTTTTCAGAAAAATGTGAAATCTTTCAAAATTGATTCAAATTAATTTTTTTAAATTGAAAATAATTTATAATTTTAGGTTATGTAAAAGATGCGAACACCCTTAAAAATTATAGAATTTGGATTAATTTAATTTATTTATTTGTCGTTTTATTTGTCGCTTTAGTTGTTGTTTAATTATAATTTACGTTTCGAATTTTCAAATAAATTTATCGTTTTGCAAATAATTGGAAAATTATGTTTATTATCGTTATTTGTAAACAAATTTATTTTTTACAAATTCAAAATAGCGAATTTGCAAATCATTCGAATTTGCAAAGAATTCGAAATAATGAATTTCTAAAAAATTCAAAATAGCGAATTTGCAAAAAATTCGAAATAATGGATTTATAAGAAAAATCGAAATAATGAATTTATAAAAAAAAAAATAGAAATAGTGAATTTGCAAAAAATTTGAACTACAATTGAGGATACTATTGTTGATTTTAATCAACAATTTTTATTTCGCAAATATGGTAGAATATTAATTCTAGCATTAAAAAAAAAGAAATCGCGAACGAAAAAATTCTAAAAATCAAAATTGAATGTTTTTGTAATTAATTAATAAAATCAGTGCCAATAATGAAATTAATGTCAATAATCGAATTAATGCCAATAATCAAATTAATGCTAATCATAGAAATTGTGTAGTTTTTAATTTCGAATTGTTTAAAATTCAGACCTCCTCTAAATTCACAGGACTTTTTTAAAAATAAATTATAAAAAAAAAATGATAATCCACTTTACATTTCTCTTTCCATTTTTCTCTACTTTCCGCCTTTTCCTACTCTTTTCCTACGCTTTTTTTCATTTACTTTCTTCTACCCGCTTTTTTTTAAATACACTATCGCTTTAAATAATCGACATTTTTGCCTCTTTCGTTTCCATTCATTTCAATTTTCTCTTTCCTGTCCTTTTCTTTCAAGCACTTGATTCACACGCACACACACACACTCAAAAAATCCTCATCTCTTGGCACATTTTTCGCTTTCGATAATCGACATGTACCTATATACAAAAAGAGTATATAATTTTTTATATACTTATATATAGGTAACACTAAAGGCAAGAATTGTATCATTTCTTATTTCTCATACTTTTTTCACTTTATTCTCTCTTCATTCGTTTTTCTTTTTCGATCCCAATCTCATATAATATTCTTAATTAAGCACTGAGCATTAATTTACTGCGAAAAGCATTTAGCAATAAAATCTATTTTTATCATCATTTTACAATTGAAGAGATTTTTGCAAATTTTTCGCCAAAATTGCACATCTTTTGCCAAAATTTACATATTTTTTGAGAATATTTAAATATTTAGAATATTATATATATTATATATATTATATTATATATTATTATATAAACAAATTTTATATTTTCAGTCAACATATTCATATGTTTTTGTTTATTGATTCCGATTTTTTGGATTGAGAATTTATGGTTCATTTTCTTTTCAAGCAATTTAATAATAAACAAATAATGTGAATTTTTGTTTTTCAGTTAATAATGAAAATATTTTCAACATTTATTGAAAATATACAAAATTGAAAAGCTCGAGGATAAAAAAAGGAAAATACGAAACACAAAGAATACAAAAAAATAATTTAAAAAACCAAAAAAACAAAACAAAAAAAACAAAAAGAAAACAAACAGAAAACAAAAAAAAGAAAATAAAAAAACCAAAAGAAAACAAAAAAACAAAAAGAAAACAAAAAAAAACAAAAAGAAAATAAAAAAAACAAAAATAAAACAAAAAAAAACAAAAAAAACAAAAAGAAAATAAAAAAAACAAAAATAAGCAGAAGACACAAAAGAAACAAAAATAAAAAAGAAACAAAAATTGAACAAACGAAAAAAAACAGAAAATAAAATAAGACGAACGAAAAAGATTAATACAAAAATAATAAACAAATCTATTTTTGAAAACTCCGGAGTTCAAAAATTATAATTTATTTTGATAAGAATAATAATAAATATTTTTTCTTATGTTGTTTAATAATTTCAGCAAAAGAAAATTGCACGAATGTAAAAAAACTCAACAATTAAATATCTTTTATTATTATTAATATTTTTTAATTCATAAAATGTTTTTTTATTACAAAAAAATATTTATTATATTATTTTTATTATAATAAATGAAATGAAATTAATAAATAATAAAAATAATAATAAATAATAAATAATAAATTAGAATTTATTTGATGAAAAAGTTTTGAGACGAACCGGTTATTTATTTATTTTGTATCCATTAGCGAGCTTGTAGAAGAAAAGTGCTATGCAATAAATAAAAAAAATAAATAAATAAAAGAAATTAATAAATAAAAAAAAATTCTTGTTAATAAAAAATTCGAAAAAATCTCTTCATTACAAAATTTTCCTACTTTCATTTTTTTCTGCGCTCTTTAGAAGAAACACGCGGTCGGGATTCGATGTTTTCGCAAAATTTAGGCCTTGCGAATTAAAAAAAAATTCTAAAAAAAGAATAAAAAATCTTTTCAAAAAACAGGGGTTGTATTTCAGTCGTTGCATTAAAGTCTTTTTTAATCAATTTCATCTACAAAGTCAAGTTCTCGGCAGTGATGAATACATTTTATTTTTATTTATCTCATCCTCTTGGCCCTTCAAAAAAAATTCTCATTCATTTTTTCAATATTTTTATCCTACTTTCGCTTAAAAAAATTCTCATTTTTTTCAATATTTTCCTACTCTTGATTGAAAAAAAATCTCATTCATTTTTTGCTTCCTCATAGTTAATATTTTTATTCCACTCTTGCTTCAAAAAAAAAATCTCATTCATTTTTTTTCAATATTTTTCTCCTACTCTGATTTCAGAAAAATTATTTGTTTCTTTCACATCTTGTAGGAACTTAAAAGAATGCATTTAATTAAAAAACTTAAAAAATACAATTTTTACACTCGCCCTTCAAAAAAATTCTCATTATATTTTTCTTTATTTATACATTTTTCTTTTTTGGAAGAAAATTCTCGCACCAATAACAATTTTTAGATAAATAAACTCTTTCTGAATCAAAACAAAGATTAAACTCGTCACTGTTTCTTCTTTTTGCGAAAGAAGAAAAAAAAACAATAGTCGAATTTTTTATTAAAAAAATATACAATATTTTCAAAAAAATGTTAATTCTTTTTTTGAAACTCTCTTTTAATTTTAATTATAATTTATTTTTTTTATTTAGAATTCTTTTTTTGAAATTCGTTTTAGAAATTTCTTGAAATTCATTTTTTTGAAATTTATTTTAGAATTCTTTGTTGGAAATTCATTCTAGAATTTTTCTTTTTTAAATTCCTTTTAGATTTAATTTTTACAACTTATTTTAGAATTAATTCCTTTTTCGAAAATCGTTTTAGAAAATCCTTATAGAATTCTTTTTTGTTTCCTTTTAGAATTATTTTTTCATTTTCAGAATTCCTTTTTTTAAAATTCTTTTAGAATTATTTTTTGATCCTTCTAGAATTATTTTTTGACCCTTCTAGAATTCTTTTTTGACCCTTCTAGAATTATTTTTTGACCCTTCTAGAATTCTTTTTTAAAACTCTTTAGAAATCCTTTAGAACTAATTTTAGAATTTTTTTTTCTTTTGCTTCCTCAAAAGGAAGCTTTGTTTTTTTTGTTTTGAGAATTTTTTTTGAGCATTGCAGTTTTTGAGCCAAAGAGGAGGAAAGGGAAAGAGGAAACTGACGCGACTCACGTGGGAACGAAAAGTTTTAAATGCTTGGTTTTTTTCTCTGTATCGATTTGTCTGCGCTTTTAATTCGCAAGTTTCCTCGATTAAAATGAATTTCGAGGCGTCGCGTCTTTTATAAATTACGAGATCCTAGTTCGCGCGTAATCGCTTTATCGACGAGTAACAATTAATAGAAATTTTCTACGACTAAATACACTCTATTTACTGGGAAGGATCATCGCTTGGAAGTCCCGTCACTTTCAACCCTCGTTTCGATTTTTAAACATTTCCACATAATTCACAAATTTCCAAATATTTGAAAAAAAATCAATTACTTTTTACAATTGTAAATTTCAATTCTTTTTTAATAACCATTTCTATCATTTTTTTTAACCATTTCTATCATTTTTTAAAACCATTTCTATCATGTTTTTTAACCATTTCTATCATTTTTTTTTTAACCATCTTTTTTACCACTTTCGAAATTTTGAGATATCAAAAAAAGGACGTGAAAAGAAAGTCAAAGAAATGAGAAGAAAATTAAAGAAATGCAAAGAAGTGCAAAAAATGTGTGAAGGAAATTGAGGCTTGTCTTTTGCGCTCGTAGTAATTTATTTATTTTTTTTTTATTTTTCGTTTAAAAAAATTGTCAAAAATCAAATCGAGGATTTTTGTGCCGCAGAGTGCCTCCAGCAATTTTAAAATTTCGCATTCGATGCAGTTTTTCTCGCCTTAGGCCTTCATTGTAAAAGACTTTCAGGTTCAACTTCCACCCCGTGGAAGAATTTGTTATTTGTTTATTTTCTAAATCTGCAGCGCTGCAGCGTTTCTTAAGGAGGTTGGCTAGCCTTACATAACCTCAAACTTCAAATTGTTCTTATTAGCAAACAAAAATGTGAATTAAAATTCTTTTATAATTTTCAATATTATTTAAATTATACATTAATATTTTTTAATATTTTTTAAACTGAAATGCATTAATATTAATTAATATTTTTTAAATTAAAATACATTAAAGTTATTTAATATTGTAACGCACATTGTTTAACATTAAATAATATTAATTAATATCAAGGTACAAATTTATCAAAACATTTTTCCTAAAAAAACACAACAAAATATTTCAAATCCCAAAAGATTTTAATTCTATTTTTGTTTACTATAAGCAACACTTTTTATTTCGAGGTTATGTAACAGCTACCGCGCCCTTTTTAATATAGATCATCTTAGAATTGCATAGTTTCTGTACAAAACGTCATTTGCCTTGCTAATTGTAAGTAGATTTTTTGTGTTCCAGGAGACGTTAAAAATTCCTTTCTTGTCTCTAGTCTTTTTTAAAAAAATCTTGTTTCCTTTCGGATGACTTTAACATTTTTTTCTTGTCCCAGAGCATCGGTAGACTAAAAAAAATTATTTCGCGTCTCAAAAGCATCGGTAGATTTAAAAAAAATTATTTCGCGTCTCAAGAGCATCGGTAGATTTAAAAAAAAATTATCTCCAACGCTTCGGTAGACTAAAAAAAATTTTTTATCTCCAGAGCTTCGGTAGATTTTAAAAAAAATGTATTCTCGTCTCCAGTGCTTCGGTAGACTTTAAAAAAAATTGTTACTGCTTCAGTGGACTTGGAAAAACTTTTCTTTGCGCTCTGGTAGACATTAAAAAATTTTTTCTCGTCTCTGGTGCTTCGGTAGATTTTTAAAAAAATTGTATTGCTTCAGTAGACTCTAAACATTTTTTCTCGTCTCCATTGCTTCGAAAATTGTACGCGCTCAAAGTTGAATGCGTTCAAAATGGACGCGTTCGAAGTAAAAAGCGTTTTAATGAAGACGCGCTCGAAGTAAAAAGCGTTTTAATTAAGACGCGCTCAAATTAAAAAACGTTCTAACTTCGGCAGTCTTTACAACAATTTTTTAAAGCTTCGGTAGGCATTAAGAAAAAAAGTTTTTGCGCTCTGGTAGACCATAAAACATTTTTCTTATCTTCAACGCTTCGGCGGACTTTAGAAAAAAATCTTTCTTGTCTCCAGCGCTTTGGCGGACTTAAAAAAAAATATTTCTCGTCTCCAGCGCTTCGGCGGACTTTAGAAAAAAATCTTTCTCGTCTCCAGCGCTTCGGTGGACTTTAAAAAAAATCTTTCTCGTCTCCAGCGCTTTGGCGGACTTTAAAAAAATGTTTGTCTCGTCTCCAACATTTTGGTAGACTTTAAAAAAATTTCTTCTTCTTTCCAGTGTATTCCGGGAGACTTTAAAAAACAATAAAGTCGAAATTGGAGGAGCACTAGACGAGGAAACCTTGCGAGGTGGCGGACATTTGAGCACGGAGGGCGGTCACGCTGTTCATAATTTTTTTCTGGTGACCGACGAGGGTGATGCCCAGGGCGGTGAGTTCCTGGACAGTGACTCGAGCCGCGGCCTCGAGGGTCGTGACTCCGGCTCTCTCGAAGCTTTCTGCGTAGCGGGACATCTTTATTGAGGCCAGCCATTCGCTGACGGACGTCAACTGCGTCAGGTCCACCGCGTCCGGCGCCAGTGGATTCGTGCCCCTGTGAATTCAAATTCAAAATCAGTTAACGGGCCCTTTCAAGTCATTTGGGAGGAATTTAGTTTTCAGGTGTCAATTAAATCGGGGAAAAACTTTTTACAAAAGGATGTTGTTAAAAAAGGCTCTAGCAGAAAATTGTCTAAGGATTTTTTGAGATTTTTTGTAGAAAAGAAAATTGGTTTTTTTGGAGCGTGAGAAACGACCCTTTAGTGAAAATGAGAATTTGCATTGAAAAGTATTTTTGTAAAGAAAAAGAATATTTTTAAAAAAGATTTCTTCAAAAGAAAAAAAGAATAAAAACTTTTATATAGAAAAGAAAAATTATAAAAAAAAAATAATTTGGGGCAAATAACTTTAAAACACTTTTTCAGAGATGTAGAAAAATAAGAAAACCTCTTTTTAAAAAAAATCTTAAAAAACACTTTTTTAAAGAAAAAGACTGTTAAAAAACAAAATTTAAAGAAAACGAATGTATAAAAACACTTTTTTAAAGAAGAACACTTTAAAAAAACTCTTTTAAAAAAAACCTTCAAAAACACTATTTAAAGAAAAAAGCCACTTTCAAAGAAAAAAAATCATTCAAAGAATACTATTTACAGAAAAATACGCAAAAGAACTGTCAAAAAGCACTATATAAGGTTTTTCCTTAAATAGTGCTTTTTTAGCCTCTAAAACATTTATTTGAAGAAAAAAACTTAGGAAAACTCTTTTGAAGGAAAACAAAGTTTTAATGACACTATTATTATAGAAAAAAACATTTAAAACACTTTTTTAAATAAAAAAACCGTAAAATTATTGTTAAGAAACACTATTTAAAAAAAAACCCTAAGACACTTTTCTTAATGAAAAAAACTTTTTGAAAAACATTAGTTAAAAAAATAAACCTTTAAAAGAAAGAAAATTAAACAAAAAGAATTATTTAAAGAAAAAAAAAAAATTTAAAACTCTGTATGAAGAAAAAGAACCTTTAAAAACACTATTTAATGTGAAAACACTTTATAAACAAAACACTTTCAAAAAGAAAAGAAACTGAAATTTATTTATTAGTTCTTAATTTAATTTAATTTTATTTATTTTAATAATCATAAATTATATAAAAAAAATATAAATATTTTATAATTCAAATTTACAGTTTTAAAATTCATTTTAGTGTTAAATTACAATTTTTTACTATTCATTAAACTGTTATTTATTGTTATTGAAATGGATTTTTTCAATTTTGAGGTTATGTCAATAGCATCGAACTCCTTAAGAAAAACTTAACAAAATTAAAAAAAATAATGTATGAGTATTTTTTATTTATTTTTCCAATATTTAAAGAAACAAAAAAATGGAAAAATATAATTCAAGATTTATTATAGAGAAGTTTACAAATTTTAAAAATTACGAGGTTTGGAAAAAAATTAATTAAAGGAAGAAAACTAATTTTTTCTCACAATTTAAAAAGTTTTCAAAAACTGAAAATATGAATTCTCAGAATCAAACAAATTTTAAATCCCTAAAGCGAAATATTTAAAAAAAATTGAATTATTTGAATAAAAAGTATTAAATTGTTTAAATAATAATAATAATAATAATAATAATAATATTAATAATAATAATAATAATAATAATAATTGTTGATATAAGAAATTGTTACCATTGTACAATTGTTACGACAAGAAATTTTAATCGTTAAAATAAGAAAATCCAGTGTTCAAAAATAAGATTGTTAAAAAAATTTTAAGTTATAAATAACTAAGTGAATATTAATAATATATTAATAATAATTAAAATAATATTTCAGAATAAATTCAAATCTTTAAAATGAATTCAATACTTCAAATTAAATTCAAATATTTAAAATAAATTTAATTCTTCAAAATAAATTCAAATATTTAAAATAAATTTAATTCTTCAAAAATTATTCCAATCTCTAAAATGAATTCAATTCTTCAAAAAAAAAAGACAAATCGTTAAAATAAATTGAATTATTCAAAATAAATTCAAATCTTTAAAATTAATCAATTCTTCAAATTATTAAAGACAAATCGTTCATGAATTCCAATCATTAAAATAAATTCAATTCTTCAAAAAAAAAGACAACTCGTTAAAATAAATTGAATTATTCGAAATAAATTCAAATCTTTAAAATTAATCAATTCTTCAAATTATTAAAGACAAATCGTTCAAATAAATTGAATTATTCAAATTCCAAAACGTTAAAATAAATTCAATTCTTCAGAATAAATTCAAATCTTTAAAATGAATCGATACTTCAAAATAAATTCAAATATTTGAAATAAATTTAATTCTTCAAACTGAATTCCAATCATTAAAATTAAATTTAATTCTTCAAACTGAATTCCAATCATTAAAATGAATTCATTTCTTCAAAATAAAGACAAATCGTTAAAATAAATTCAATTATTCAAAATAAATTCAAATCTTTAAAATAAATTCAATTCTTCAAAATAAATTCAAATAATCAAAATAAATTCAAATCTTTAAAATAAATTCAATTCTTCAAAATAAAAACAAATCGTTAAAATAAATTCAATTCTTCAGAATAAATTCAAATCTTTAAAATGAATTCGATACTTCAAAATAAATTCAAATATTTAAAATAAATTTAATTCTTAAAAATGAATTCCAATCTTTAAAATGAATTCCAATCTTTAAAATGAATTCAATTCTTCAAAAAAAAGACAAATCGTTGAAATAAAATGAATTATTCAAAATAAATTAAAATCGTTAAAATAAATTCAATTCTTCAAAATAAAAACAAATCTTTATAATAAATGAAATTCTCCAAAATAAATTCAAATCACTAAAATAAATTCAGTTCTACAAAATAAAAACGATCATCAAAATAAATTCAATTTTTCAAAATTAAAAAATCGTTAAAATAAAAATAAATAGTTAAAACAGCTTGATACATTTAAATACTTTTAAAATAATAAATGTTTTTTAAATCTATTTTTTCTTTAACTAAAAAATGCAAAAAATCCTTAAGCAATTTCTTCTACTATTTGATTACGCCCCCGTGCTGAAAATCGTCTTCCGCTCAATTTTAGAATAAAATTTCTTATCCGGAAGACAAATTCAATCCGGGTGGAAATATATTTCAAGGACTGGAAATTCACTCTTATCGGGGACATTCTATCTGTTATTTTTCTCCGCAAAAGGATCGATTACGTTTTATATTGTTGGCGAGAAAAAAAACCTTGACCAACTTTTCACGCAGATGAACGAGCTTTAAGTAAAAGGACAATTTATCGATTGTTGATCAAGTCCGATTCTTGATTAATTGCTCTATCTTGAAAGTTACAAGAATCTCAACTTCACGATTAACTGCCATTGATTCTAGTTATTATTATTATCATTATTGTTCTTGACAAAGACATTTACAAGAAAGTTGGAGTCGAGGAATTGCTCTTTGCTCCCTTCCAAGATGGAAAGGAGTTGTTTGAGATTTGCAGAAAACGTAATCGTTACTTTGCAAACTTTATGTACACTCTTGGATGAATTCTTGTGCCTCGCAAACTCGATGCATGTGAAGGTCTAACGGATAATTTACTTTTTCTATTTCTAAACAATACGGTCATTTAGTAAAGTCATTCTCAATTTTTTTACAATTTATTTTAAAGACTTTTCTACGTTATTTTTTAATTGTGATTTTTATTGGCATCTTTGAGAAACTTTTTATTGTAATTCTTAAGAGAATTTTTATTTTTCTTATTGCATCGGAAAAAATATTAATTTTTATCTTTATGTTGAAAAATAAATTATTTTTATTGCAATGCTGAAGAACATATTAATTTTTATCTTAAGAATAATTTGAACGCGCTCAATGTTGAAAAAAGTTCAAAGATTAATGCGCTCAAATATGGACGCATCCAAAGTTGAAAATATTTAAATTTGGACGCGCTCAAAGTTGAATAAAGTACAAACTTCGGACGCGCTAAAAGCTGAATGAAGTAAAAAATTGAGAGCGTTCAAGATTAAAAGCGCTTAAAGTTAAAAAAATTGAAATTCGAACGCGCTCAAAGTTGAAAAAAGTTCAAAGTTCAATGCGCTCAAAGTTGAATAAAGCGTAAAGTTCGGACGCGCTCAAAATTGAATAAAGTACAAAATTCGGACGCGCTCAAAATTGAATAAAGTACAAAATTCGGACGCTCTCAAAATTGAATAAAGGAAAAAATATGGACGCGCTCAAAGTTGAATAAAGTAACAAATTAAAAGCGTTCAAGATTGGAAGCGCTTAAAGTTGAAAAGTTGAAATTCGAACGCGCTCAAAGTTGAAAAAAGTTCAAAGTTTAATGCGCTCAAATATGGACGCATCCAAAGTTGCAAATATTTAAATTT
>WNHD01001434.1:21468-33903 GCA_011057455.1 Ganaspis sp. Gsp50
ATATTTAAATTTGGATGCGCTCAAAGTTGAATAAAGCACAAAATTCGGACGCGCTCAAAATTGAATAAAGTACAAAATATGGACGCGCTCAGAGTTGAATGAAGTAAAAAATGAAAAGCGTTCAAGATTGGAGGCGCTTAAAGTTGAAAATGTTGAAATTCGAACGCGCTCAAAGTTTAGAAAGATCAAATTCGGACGCGCTCAACATTGAAAAATATTTAAGTTTTGACGCGCTCAAAATAGAAAGAAGTTCAAATTTTGACGCGCTCAGTGTTAAAAAAAGTACAAAGTTTAATGCGCTTAAATATGGACGCATCCAAAGTTGAAAATATTTAAATTTGGACGCGCTCAAAGTTGAATGAAGTAAAAAATTGAGAGCGTTCAAGATTAAAAGCACTTAAAGTTGAAAAAGTTGAAATTCGAACGCGCTCAAAGTTGAAAAAAGTTCAAAGTTCAATGCGCTCAAATAAGGACGCATCCAATGTTGAAAATATTTAAATTTGGATGCGCTCAAAGTTGAATAAAGTACAATCTTCGGACGCGCTCAAAATTGAATAAAGTACAGAATTCGGACGCGCTCAAAATTGAATGAAGTAAAAAATTCGGACACGCTCAAAATTGAATAAAGTACAAAGTATGGACGCGCTCAAAGTTAAAAAGTTGAAATTCGAACGCGCTCAAAGTTGAAAAAAGTTCAAAGTTCAATGCGCTTAAATATGGACGCATCCAAAGTCGAAAGTATTTAAATTTGGACGCGCTCAAAGTTTAAAAAGATCAAATTCAGACGCGCTCAAAATTGAAAAATATTTAAGTTTTGACGCGCTCAAAGTAAAAAAAATTCAAACTTGGGCGCGCTCAGTGTTGAAAAAAGTACAAAATTTAAGAAGTTGAAGATTGGGCGCGCTCAGAGTTGAAAAAAATTGAAATTTGGTCGCGCTCTGAGTTGAAAAAGTTGGATTTTGGCGCGCTCAGAATATTACATATATTTCTTTATTGTACTATTATTTTATTATTTTAAATTTTTTTACAAATGTTTTTTATAATACAATTTTTAAAAATTGAAAGTTTCGTTGTAACATTCAAGAAAATGTTATTTTCCATTGCAATCTTCAAGAAAATATTTTTTATTGCAATTTTCAAGAACATATTACCTACTTTTTATTATATAAAAAATATATTAATTTTTATATAAAAAGCGTTCGAGGAAAATTCGCTTTTAAAATTAAATTAAAATTAATTTCTGCTAAAATTCAAAAATCTCTTTAAAAATTATTCAAATTTGGAAGCGTTTAGATTTTCCGGGTTTTCAAAATAAATATTTAAAATCCGAAGCTTCGAAGTAAAAATCTACCAAAATCATTTGAAACAAAAGCGACTCTTAACACGCAAAAATTCATCACTATTGAAAAATGAAGATTTAAAAAAAAAATTCAAAAATGTAATTAATAATAATAATTAGTTGCTACTTTGATAAAAAAGGAATATGAGAAAGGAACGAAAAGTAGCATTCAATTTGATTTATTTAACATTATTTCAGAAAGCAACAATGTCATTTATATTAAAATTAAAAGAAAAATCTTAATCTAATTTAAGATTAAGATTTTGTAATATACACATATTTAATACGTATATATATATATAGATATATAAATTTTTATATTCATATATAATTTTTTAAATATATACAGAGACACACTTAGTGAAAAAAACCTTGAAAGGATATTGGAGCAAAGGCGCGCGAGCATTTTTTCACACCTTTCATTATTAATTTCCTACTTTCATACACTTATATAACTATATCAATATAATAATAATATTAATATATATTAATAATAATAATAGTAATAGTAATAATAATAGTAATAATAATAATAATAATAATAATATTATTTGTTATAATAGAGTCATTAACTAATATTTTACAATGGTTGACTCGCTCGCCTTCGAAAAGGTAAAAACACGCATTATGTACACTAGAAGGGTTAGAAGCCGAAATTTCCATTTTTTATTTCTCAAAATTTCAAAAAAAAAACGTTGAATTATTTTTAAAAATATATCAAATTACTGTACATTAAAATTTAATTTTAAAATCACCGAATGCACTGAAAATGAAAGTATCAAATACTTGGACGCGCTCAATGATTAAAAGAGTTCAAATTTGTGCGCGCACGAAGTTGAAATAAATTCAAAATTGAAAGCGCTAAAGGTTGAGCGCGCCAAAAGTTGGAAAAATCCAAAATTGAAGGCGTTCTAATTTAATCGCGCTCAAAGTTGAATAATTTTCAAATTTGGACGCGCTCAAAATTCAATTCGTTCGAATTTAGACGCGCTCAAACTTGAAAAAGTTCAAATTCGGACGCGCTCAGAGTTGAAAAAAGTACAAAATATGGACGCGCTCAAAGTTGAATGAAGTAAAAAATTAAAAGTGTTCAAGATTGGAAGCGCTTCAAGTTGAAAAAGTTAAAATTCGAACGCGCTCAAAGTTAAATAATTTTGAAATTTGGACGCGCTCAAAGTTGAAAAAAGTTCAAAATCGGACGCGCTCAGAGTTGAATAAAGTTCAAATTCGAACGCGCTCAAAGTTAAATAATTTTCAAATTTGGACGCGCTTAAAGTTAAATAATTTTCAAATTTGGACGCGCTCAAAGTTGAAAAAAGTTCAAAATCGGACGCGCTCACAGATAAATAATTTTCAAATTTAGACGCACTCAAAGTTGAAAAAAGTTCAAATTCGAACGCGCTCAAAGTTAAATAATTTTCAAATTCGGACGCGCTCAAAGTTAAATAATTTTCAAATTTGGACGCGCTCAGAGTTGAAAAAAGTCCAAATTCGAACGCGCTCAAAGTTAAATATTTTTCAAATTCGGACGCGCTCAAAGTTAAATAATTTTCAAATTTGGACGCGCTCAGAGTTGAAAAATGTTCAAATTCGGACGCGCTCAAAGTTAAATAATTTTCAAATTTGGACGCACTCAAAGTTGAAAAAAGTTCAAATTCGGACGCGCTCAAAGTTAAATAATTTTCAAATTTGGACGCGCTCAAAGTTGAAAAAAGTTCAAAATCGGACGCGTTCAAAGTTAAATAATTTTCAAATTTGGACGCGCTCAAAGTTGAAAAAAGTTCAAAATCGGACGCGCTCAGAGTTGAAAAATGTTCAAATTCGGACGCGCTCAGTGTTGAAAAAAATACAAATTTCAATACATTCAAGTTAGGACGCGCTCATAATTAAAAAACTACAAATTTTTATCGAAAAATTCAAAAATATAAGAAAATTGTACTTTAAAATTGAACAATTTGAATATTATCCTTCTTTTTTGAAATTCAAGAGTAAAAGAAAAGCAATTTCGACTCCTATTGAAATCAACACATGGACCTGTATTAATAATTTCAATAACTATTTATAAATAATTAGTGGCAGTGCTGGAGTTGCAAATCTAATTGCAACAGCGACCTGGTTGTTTGTTAACTATTTTTAATTTATAATAAACTAGAATAATATTAATTAAATGGACGAACACATATAGTATAGTAATAAATACGAGTAGAGTATCGTTATTATTTACAAATATGGATGGATACGGTGCATATGAAGCAAGCAGTGCGTTACGAACTAAAAGGGAGCAAGCAGAGCAAAAAACATTGACTACTTGGGGGAATATCCGACACTCTCGAAAAAAAGAGAACGCCATTTTTTTTATTTTCACCAAAAAAGCAAAAATTTCAATTATTACAATTATTCACCTAGCGCTCAATTTTGTCAGCTTAGAACAGTAGAGAAACAAGAAATATTTTTTTAACAAGAGATGACAATTTTTCGTTGTCAGATTTTCAGCGCTCACTTTACAAAAAATGCAAAGGATTGAAAGTTTTTAAATTTGTTTGCGCTCAAGGTTGAAAACATACAAATTTGAATGCTTTTGCTTCCTCAGAGGGAAGCATTGTTTAGTTTGTGCGCGCTCAAAGTTTAAAGCCTTCGAAATTGGAAGCGCTTAAAGAAAAAAGCGTCCAATTTTTGATGCGCTCAATGTTGAAAGCGTTCAAATTTGCACGCGCTCAAAATTAAGGCGTCCAATTTTTGATGCGCTCGAAATAAAATGCGTTTAAATTTCTATGCGCTTACAACAAATTTGGACGCACTTAAAATTGACGCTCAATTTTTGATGCGTTCAATTTTTGATGCGCTCAATGTTGAAAGCATTCAAATTTGCACGCGCTCAAAATTAAGGCGTCCAATTTTGGATGCGCTCGCAGTTTAAAGCGTTCAAAAATGGGCGCGCTCGAAGTAGAAAGCGTTCAAATTTGGAAGCACTTAAAATTAAAGGCGTTTAATTTTGGACGCGCTCAAAATTAAAGGCGTTTAATCTTAGACGCGCTCAAAATTAAAGGCGTCTAATCTTGGATGCGCTCAAGGTTGAATGCATTCAAAAATGCACGCGCTCAAAGTAGAAAGCATTCAAAATTCAATGCGCTCAAATTAAAAAGCGTCCAAATTCCTATGCATTCAAAATTGGCAGCGTTTATTTTTCAAAACGTTTAATTTTCAAAGCGCTAAAATTAAAAAAACCCAAAATTCGGGACGTTTGATTTTGCGCTCGTTAATTTCTTCTTTTTAATTATCGAAACGCTCAAGTGTGATAATTTAAAATTGAAGCGCTCAAAGTTGAGCGTTTATAAACCAGTGAATAATTTTTGTTTAAATCAAAAGCAGTTCTCTTTTTTCCTCGATTTCCGGCCAAGACCGTTCTACATTTTTACCTTTTTCTCAAATGCACGTTGGAAGCCGACGTAGCGGGTGGGGGTGGGGGTGGGGCACCCCTTTCCCTGATTCTGACAATTGTTAGCATTTGTTAGTGCATGGAAGTGAAACCTGCGCTTGTGATGCTACCTGGTGTTTTTTTATCTCTCGTTCTTATTCTCTCTCTCTCTCTCTCTCTCTCTCTCTCTCTTTCTTTCTCTCTCTCGCACGCACACAATTTTCTCTCATTTTTTTCTCCCTGTTTTCTCTCCCTGTCGTTCATGTTAATGTTCAAGTCAGTGTGGATTTAAAAGAAAAAATAAAAAAAGTGTGTTTGGGAAAAATAAATTATTCGCTAAAAATTAATTGCAAAATGAAAAATCGCCTGATTTTTGTTTTAAATGTCA
Organism: Ganaspis sp. Gsp50; assembly: GCA_011057455.1. NCBI lineage: Eukaryota > Metazoa > Arthropoda > Insecta > Hymenoptera > Figitidae > Ganaspis > Ganaspis sp. Gsp50. The sequence continues at coordinate 26,611 of WNHD01001434.1, forward strand.
ATTTTGGTGAAAAAAGGAAGAAAGTACTTTGCATTCTGTCAGTCTTTTATTTTCAGTCTCGTGTGCCAAAAGTTTTGAAACCTTTGATTATGAAAATGAAATCTGATTATGGGAAAAATGACACAAATAAATATGAATAAAAAAATAAGAAATGTAAAAAAATGAATTAGTAAAAAAAATGCAAATTTAAATTGAAAAACAAAACAAGTAGAAACAAATAAAAGCAAAAATACAAAAAAATAATTTAAATTCAAGTAGAAGAAATTTAAATTCAAATAGAAAAAATTTAAATTCAAGTACAAAAGTTTTAATTCAAGTAGAAAAAATGAAATTCAAGTACAAAAAATTTAAATTCAAGTAGAAAAAAATGAAATTCAAGTCCAAAATATTTAAATTCAAGTAGAAAAAAATGAAATTCAAGTCAAAAATATTTAAATTCAAGTAGAAAAAAATGAAATTCAAGTACAAAAAATTTTAATTCAAGTAGAAAAAAATGAAATTCAAGCAAAAAATTTTTTTAATTAAAGTAGAAAAACTTCAAATTCTATCAGAAAAATAATTCAAATAGAAAGTGAAAAAACAAGTACAGAAGGGATTCAATTAAAAAAAAATAAATAGAGAAACGAATAATGTAAATAAATAGAAAAAAATGAAGTAAAAAATAAAAAATATGAAAAAATATGAAAAAACAATTTTAAATACAAATTTAAAATTTAATTTAATTTTAATTTAATTTAATAAAATAAAATTTAAAATAAAAATCTAAAAATCAAAAATAGAAACAACAATAGTGCAAAAAATATGAATGAATGGGAAAATGTCTTTTTTCACCAAAATGGACATAAAAAGATTGATAAATGGCAAATGCTTCGTAAAACGTTTTCCCAGATTGGTTTCGTGTTATCTCGACTCTCACTGCTCTCGCACTCGTCTCTCTTTCTTAATCTCCCTTCCTTACGCTATTACGTATATTAAATTTAACTTTAATTTATCGATACGCGATATATTAATATGCGATATCCTTTAGTGGATATCGCGTACATTTTGAATTCTCTCACGAGTATAAAAATACTATTCTAACCAGTCGAAGGTCGCGTTTCTCGTAGAATAAGTCTTTTAATCAAACGGCTCGTATTTCCAACTCCCATTAAACTTTTGTAATTGCTTTGAAAAATTTTAAATTGAAAAAGTTGCTAATTTTCTTATTTATAAGTTCTTATCGTTCTAATTTTATTATAGACATCCTAGTATGCCTTGATGGTGATTTCATTTTTTCAGTCGGTAGTTTTGAATTCGCATTTTTTTAAATTCGGCTTCTGTCATGGAGCGCAAATTCTTTATTTTACGACTTTTGACAAGTTTTTGAAAACTTGTCAATCGGAAGCTTATAGGAAACGTAAAGAATAAAATTAAATTATTTAATAATTATTATTATTTAATAATAATATTTAATAATATTTTATTTAATAATAATTATTTAATAATAATTATTTAATAATAATTATTTAATTAACATTATTTATGATTTTTATTTCTTTATTTTTTGTGTTTAAATTTAAATGCCTACAATCTTGGAAATATTGACATGTTTAAAGTTGAAAAAGATCAAAAACGGACGAGCGCAAAGTTGAAGAAAGTTTAAATTCGGACGCGCTCAAAGTTAAATAATTTTCAAATTTGGAAGCGCTTAAAGTTAAAACTTTTAAAATTGAAAGCGCTTAAATTTCGAGGCGTTAAAAATTGAAAAAATGTACAAAATTCGACGCGCTCAAAAATTTAAAAAAGACCAAAGTTGAATGCGCTCAAATGTGGACGCTTCCAAAGTTGAAAGCGTTCCAATTTGAACGCGCTTAAAGTTGAAAAAAATTTAAATTCGGACGCGCTCGAAGTTGAAAAACAATTCAATCAGATGTGCTCGAAGTTGAAACAAATCCAAATGCGAACGCACTGAAAGTTGAATAAAAGTACAAAATTCGACGCGCTCAAGGTTAAAAAAGGCCAATTTTAGACGCGCACAAAGTTGCAAAATGTTTAAATTCGACGCGCTTAAAGTTGAAAAAGGCCAATTTTTAGACGCGCACAAAGTTGCAAAATGTTTAAATTCGACGCGCTCAAAATTGCAAAATGTTTAAATTCATACGCGATCAAAGTTGAAAAAAAGTACAAAATTCGACGCGCTCAAAGTTAAAAAACTACCAAAGTTGCATGCGCTCAAATATGGACGCATCCAAAGTTGACAGCATTTAAATTTGAAATCGCCCATTGTTTAAAAAGTTCAAATTTGGACGCGCTTGAGGTTGAAAAAGTTCAAAATTAAAAGCATCTTAATTTGTCTGCGCTCAAAATTGAAAAAAAATTCAAAATTGAAAGAGTTTAACTTTGAACGCGCTCATAATTGTTTGCGTTCAAATTTGGACCCGCTCATAATAGAATGCGTTCAAATTTGAACGCGCTAAAGATTAAAAAAGTTAATAATTAAAAACGTTGAAGATTGGACGCGCTCAAAGTTGAAAAATTCTAGATTCCGTCGCGCTCAGTGTTGAAAAAGATTTAATTTCAGGCACACTCGAAGTTGAAAAAGTTTAATTTCGGCGCGCTCAAAATCGAATGCGTTTCAATTTTAATGCGCTCAATGACGAAAGCCTTCAAATTCGGTCGCGCTCAGACTAAAACTTCTGCGCTCGAAAATTCGTATAGAATTTAGCTTTAAATAATTTTTTTTGTTTTAGATAATTTTTTGTTTACAAATTTGTATAGTATTTAGCTTTAAAGAATTTTTTTTTGTTTTAGATAATTTTTTGTTTACAAATTTGTATAGTATTTAGTTTTAAAGGCTTTTTTTGTTTTAGATAATTTTTTGTTTGAGTCAATTCTTTTTACTTGAGCCAATTTTTTTTGCTTGAGCCAATTTTTTTTTGCTTCATCCAATTTTTTTTTGCTTCAGTCAATTTTTTTTGTTTGAGCCATTTTTTTTTGCTTGAACCAATTTTTTTTGTTTGCGTCTATTCTTTTTTTATCCAATTTTTTCGTTTCAGAAAATTTTGTTGTTTTAAATACTTTCTTGCTCTTTTGAATAAAAAGGAGATGGAAACACGACGATTAAATCTCTTTTGATAATAAATATTATATTAAATATAATCCTATGAGTGTCGCGTTTTTTTTTAAAGATAAACACCATGAATGACGACGATGATATTAATTTAATAAATTGAAGTAATTAATATTCATTAACAATAGAAAATTCTGAAAGACACGTCAATCACGTGAATATTCTAAAATTTCCGGGCTATATTCTATATTGCTATTCGTTGGTTGGATTCGTCCGCTAAATTTTTTTTTTCTCACCACTACGTAGGGAGGTAATCTAATAATCAATAATTCTCTTTTTTTCTTTTGTAAATGATCTACATATCTTGTAACATATATTTTCATTTCTCGAGCTACTATATTTATTTATTACGTGTTTTTTTATTTCTTTATTTAGAAACTCTACGCTTTCGATAATCGAGAATCGATATTTCGATCGACTCTGTAATTTTAATCCTCCCAAGTTCTTTATTTTTGTTATTGATTTTTCTTTTCTTTCGTTCTTTTCATTCTTTTTGTTCGTTTTGTTCTTTTCGTTCTTTTTGTTCTTTTTGTTCCTTTTGTTCTTTTTGTTCTTTATGTTCTTTTTCTTTTTGTTCTTTTCGTTCTTTATTTTCTTTTCTGTTTGATCGAAAAAGTAGAAACGCGTCATTTCTATTGTTTTTGGGAGGATTCGATAAACTAAGAAACGACGCGAAAGTAACAAAAAATCGGGGTTATTTACAGCGGTTTCTAGTTAGCTTTTGATATTGACTCTTTCTGAGGAAAAAGAGTTACAATGCCCTTTTCTACAGCTCGTCGCCCCGAGAGTTGGAAGAATCGAATCTCGGGGCGGGATTTGAATTTAGGAAAAAAAAACTGAGAAAAATGCGAAAAAGTGACAAATTCCAGGGAATAATCGACAAACGCGTTCGAATTTTAAAGCGCTTGTGGTTTTTAAACATTTTTTGTTTTTTAAAATTTTCTGTATTTTTTACAGTTCGGTACTTTTAAATCTCAAATCTCTTTTTTTAAAGTTCCACGTTTTTTAAAAGTTCCACATTTTTTTAAAGTTCAAAATTTTTTAAAAGTTCCACATTTTTTAAAAGTTCCGAATTGTTTAAAAGTTCCATATGTTTTAAAAGTTCCACATTTTTAAAAAATTCAAAATTTTTTAAAAGTTCCACATTTTTTAAAAGTTCCAAATTGTTTAAAAGTTCTACATTTTTTAAAACTTCCAAATTTTTTAAAAGTTCCACATTTTTTTAGTGCTCGTTATTTTTTAAAAGTTCGATATTTTTTTAATGTTCGTTATTTTATAAATTTGCCATATTTTTTTAATATTTCCTATTTTTTAAAAATTAAATCTTTTTTTAATGTTGAGTATTTTTTAAAATTCTGAGTCTCGAAAATTGTTTGAGTTCAAAATTGACGCGCTCATACTTTTTAGTAAGCGTCGAAAAAATCGGAAGCGCTCAAATGATAAAAAATTGAAATTTCGAAAATTTTACAAATAAAATTCTTGTCTCTTTTCTAAATTAGCGTTTTCGAAAATTCCAACTTCAAAAGTTTTTTAACACTTGAATTTAGAACATTAGAAAATGTTGAAAACATAAATTTTTATAAATTAAATTTAATAATAAACGTGAAATTGTCACCTTTCGGGTTAATAAATTTATAATTTTTGAAAACGATAAATTTAAAACTTTCAAAAATTTTAGTTCCAGAGCATACAAAAAATTTAATTTTAAAACTTGCAGAACTTTTTAATCATTAAAATTTAAACTTTAAAAAAACATTCTAGAATTTTTGAAAAATTTTAATTCCAACTTGGTAGTTCCAGTTCTAGAACTGTTGAAAATTTTAATTTTGGAACTTTTAAAAATTTGAATTCTAGAACTTTTAAAAATTTGAATTCTAGAACTTTTGAAAATTTAAATTCCAGAACTTTTAAAAATTTAAATTCTAGAACTTTTAAAAATTTAAATTCTACAATTTTTGAAATTTTAAATTTTAGGAAGTGTGAAAGTCTTTTTTTCAAAAAATTGACATTCGAAAGCGCTCGCTTTTCAAAGTATTGACACAATGCGCGAAAATCCGAAAGCGTTCGACGTTTGAAAATAAATCACAAGCATTATTAAATAAAAAATAATACTAGCCGATGAATGTACATTTTTAAAAACAAGTTTTGTTCAAGATTGTGTTCACATTCTAAAACAAAACCGTTGAAAAAGATGTCCGTAAAATTTAGTTGACCAAAAAAAAATGAAAAAAAAAAATTGAAAAAAACGTCATTCTTCTCAGTTTTGAATTTTGATCCCCTTTTACTTCGAAGTGACAATCTCAGTGGAGGGAATTGCAGCAAATGTAACTCTAACTTAAGAATAAAACTAAACTAGCCCGGCGGACGACTTGCTTCTTCGCACGAGTCTAAATTTACAGAAATTCAAAACAAACATGTCGTTATTGTTATTATAGTGATAACTAATTAATTTATAGTTATTACTAATAATATTACGTAATTATAATCATAAGAATCGTAAGAATCGCCGCAATTATAATAATTTGAATAATAATAATAATGATTCGAATAATTAGAATTCGAATAATAATAATAATAATAATAATAATAATAATTCGAGTAATAATAATAATTATAGATAACCGTAAAAATAAGAATGTGAAAAATAATTACAAAAGGTCGTACGAGTTGTGAATAATGAGCATCTCTCGAGACACCTTCGGCCCGAAAAAGTTTTATATAATTTACATTTACACAGAGAATTTCAATTATCGTTTGTACATCATAATTTGTTGGATTGTCCAAGAATGTGACGAAGATGACTAGAGAGATTGTTAATTGTAAAGAGTTTCAAAATCGAGTATAATTGACGATACCATTAAGAAGAAAAGTACAAAAAAAAAAATAAAAGAAGTAATAAATAGTAAAAAATAATAATTTTATAAAATAAAATACTTCACGCAAAAGTATATTATCAAAATTAATCCAATGAGAATTAAATTTAAAATTTTTTTAAAACATTTTTTATTCAGATCAATCCGAATTTATACGATTACGAATTCGAAAGACGGTTTCCAAACCTTTTTTAAAATTTAAAAACCATATTTGGTATTAAAAAGTATTGAAATTCGGAATTATTTATTATCAGCGGCGCTCAAATTCGCAAATATATTTAAATTTAAAGGCGCTTGAATTTGAAAGCGCTGAATAAAGTACAAAATTAATAGCGTTCAAGTTTGAAGGCGCGTAAAATTGAAAAAGTTCGAATTTGACGCGCACAAAATTAAAAATAGTATAAAATTGAAAGAGGTCAAGTTTGGACGCTCAGAAAAAAAATTCCAATTCGAGAGCGCTCAAGGTTTAATGCGTTCAAATTCGCACGCGCTCAAAGTAAAAAAAAATCAAATTCGAAAGCGCTCAAAGATTAATGCGTTCAAAATCGGACGCGCTCAAAGTAAAAAAATTCAAATTCAAAAGCGCTCAAAGATTAATACGTTCAAATTTGGACGCGCTCAAAGTCGAAAAAGTTCAAATTCGGACGCGCTCATAGATGAAAACGATCAAATTCGGACGCGCTCATAGATGAAAAATTCTAAAATTGAATGCGCTCAAATATGCATGCGTCCAAAGCTCAAAGCGTTCGAATTTAAACGAGCTCGTAAAAAAAATTAAAATTTGCACGCGCTCAAGGTTGAAAAAATCGAAATTGAAAGGATTTAAATTCGAAGCGCTCAAAGTTGAATGCGTCTAAATTCGGACGCGCGCATAATTAAAACAATGCTTCCCTATGAGGAAGCAAAAGTTTAAATTTGGTGCGCTTAAAGTTAAATAATATCAAAGTAGAATGCGCTCAAATATAGAAGCGCCCAAAGTTGAGAGCATTCAAATTTGGACGTGCTACATTTAAACAAAGTTGAAATTAGAATGCGCTCGTGGCTGAAAAAATTTAAAATTAAAAGCGTTGAAGATTAGACGCGCTCAAAATTGAAAAATTCAGATTCAGATGCGTTCAAAATTGAAAGCGTTTGAATTTGAACGCATTTAACTGAGAGCGCGTCCAAATTTGAACAAATTCAACTTTGGGCGCGTGCGAATATTATCGCATTCAACTTTGAGCGCGCCAAGGTTTGAATGCTTTCAATTTTGTATTTCATTCAACTCTGAGCGCGTTCGAATTTGAACGCATTCAACTTTGAGCGCGTCCA
>WNHD01001435.1:0-19081 GCA_011057455.1 Ganaspis sp. Gsp50
CTTAAAATGATTTAAAATTGAAAATAATGATCTTGAATAATTTAAATTCTTAGAAAATATTGAAATGAATTTAATAATTAAAAATATATTAAAAAACATGGAAATTTGTCTAACTTTCTCATGGAAACCTCATGGAATTTTTGAAGAAAAGTTTATAGAAACCCTGTATTAGCTATTAAAAAGCTTGACAAAAATTATTTTGTGCCTCGAAAACATTGAAAAGTACTTGAATTTTTTTTTCAAGAAACTGTGGACACCCTGTAATTAATATTTAATGAATTAAGGGAAAAATGTATTTAAAAAAGTGAAAAATTCTTTAACAATAAGCATTAACGTGTTATAAATACTAAAGTAGTAGGTACCGTAGTCAAATCCACTTTTTGACGTATCGTGGCAGACGTCGAATCCAATTACCATAACGTCACTGGAAGGTAGAGCTACCTTCCATGGTACACCTCCAATTTTGCAATTCATTTGAATAACAATGTTGGTCATGATAGATAAGGCATTTTTTCGATTTATGCTTGCTTCTTTGACAACTTGAGAAGGCACAGGACGGTCAATGCAACATTTTTGTTTTATAGTAGAGTATCGATTCACAGCTGTGTTTGGCACAAGGCAGAAAATTAACTGCGGAGTTGTTTTGGACATAATGTTCTCGATCATCCTCGCGTAGGTTTCACCTCTGTCATTATCTAATGGAACGCATTGAGGTTTGCCAATTTTGAATTTCATTCCTTGTGAGGCTTTCAACATTAAACCCAGCATTTCCTAAAATTTGGAAAGTAAACTTAACATTTTTTAAACTTAACATTTTTCAACCGTTACATTCAATTGTTTTCAAATATTACACTTAATTTTGAAAAGTTGTATAAAATTTGTCCAAAGAGACATTAAGAGAAAATAACATTAAATAACATAAAATAACAATAACACAAATAATATTAAGAGAAAGCTAAAAAATACAAAAACAATGTTCTTACTTGTACGCATCTTGAATTTCTTGGATGTAGGACAAACCAGTTGTCTAATTGGCCTTGCGAAACGATCGGTTTCATTGATTGTAAAGCTCTTGTCCAGTCGGCCGTTCTTTCTATCATATTATTTCCGAATATAACTTCCTCGGGAGGCATAATACGAGCATCAACTTTAACAAGTTCTCTTCCTAGCGATACGCCCCACTGACTAAACTGATCTTTTGTTCTTTCATTTTGAGTAATTCTTTGATTACAAGTTAGCAATTTTTGAATTCGGACGCTTGGATCGGAGCAAGTGTACTTTGATACTTCCTTCATCAATTGAAAGTTGTTTCTCATTTGATCCGTAAGACCTAAAACAATTGCAAGTACACTTACATTTACGATTTACAATTACATTTATTCATTTACAAAACACGTCAATGCACATTCATGATTGTTTTCTCACACTTATATTTCAACTTCCCATTTTGACAATGTTTAATTTTTTTAAAAATATTTTCGGATATTTGTTCTTCAAATATTTAGAAATATTTTCTTTCTTCAAATATTTATGCAAACGTGTCGAAAAACTGCGGAACTGGAATTGTTTTCCTTCGCAGTTTTTCGAAATCAATGTAAATATCAATTTTTCAGTAACATATTTGTGAAAAGAAATTAGCAAATTGTTTACAAACTTAGGAGAAAAATGTACCTGTGGTTCGGCAAAGTTCAGGAACTAAATAAATCAATTCCGGCATGCCGGACCTTCGTTGTCTTGCGTTTGCTTTAGAAACAAGCATAGGCTGAGTCAAGTTAATATTCTTAACTTGATACCGTTGTTCTAAATAAGCCGCATAAGAAATTTCTTGACCATCTTTTGTGAAGGTTCTACTAGGATTCACATTGAAGTCAACATCATCTATACGATACGTGCGACTCGTATAAGTGGTTAATACTGTGGTGCCAAGCACTTCATTCATAAACTCTTTCTAAAAAAAGAAATAAGACGCATTATGCACTAAACTAATACATAGGAACATTTTAATTTACAACAAAAATCAATGAAAACATTTTAATTTACAACAAAAATAAATAAAAACATTTTAATTTACAACAGCAATAAATAAAAACAATAAGTTATAAACAAGCAAAATAATAAAAAGAATGCTTCCCTATGAGGAAGCAAAAACAAGTAAATTAACAAATGTAATGCATGCTTACTTTAAAGTCTCCCCTGCTTCTATTTCTGCATTGAATTAAAATGTCATAGACTGTTTCTTGTCTCATAACTTTGCCGACAATTTCAGCACACATCAGAGTGCTATGCTCATGCTGGCGAATTGAAGTCAAATATCCAGGCCAAACTTCGAGTTTGTACTCAGGAATGACAATCTGAAAGGGTTGAAATTTAAAATAGAAATTAAATTAAATAAAGATAGAAAATACATTAATTTATTCAATGGCTACTTGAGCAATGACTTGTCTCTTTAGTGTTTCAAATTTGATTATTCAATTTCAATTTTTTATTAAATTTAAAATATAATCTTCTTTACCGTTCCTTCGGGATCAAAATAATTTCTTCCAAGCAATTTAAGTTTGAGATTTTCTAAAGCTCGACGTGAAAGTAGATTAAACAATTGCATGTATCCGTAATCTGTTCTTTTTTTTAAGCATCCAACAAGACGGATTTTGATGTGCGTAATCTTTGTTTCATCTTCAGTGTGAGTCACAGCAAATTCAACAGGCTGCAAAAAGCAAAATTTACCATGAATTATTATTATATTATAATTATTGTTTGTTGATGAACAATTTATATAAATTATACGAATGTTACAGCAATATAGTCATAAAAAGAAAAACTTGAATTTACCACTCGATGGTTGTTAATTAGAAAAAAAGGATTTTCTCGAGAATTAAAAAATTATGATATAATTACATCTCTTTGTTCATGAATGGTAGTCAAAATCGATCCATCAAATATATTAGGTTTGTATTTGGAATCAGGAATTCTGTTAAATAATCTTCTTTTCACACTCGTTCTGTCTTCTTCAGGTGAAAAATCGACACGATATTGATACAATGACCAATTGGTATTCGTGTTGAATTGGAAATAATTCGTATCCAATTTAACGACAGTGCCATAATTTCCTAAAGAATTAAAATTTTATACTTAATGCACTGAATATAAACAATAAACAATCACTAAAGATACCAAAATAAAAGAAATAAAAAATAATTTTAACGCTTGAAACGAACAAAAAAAGAAAAAAGCAAAAAGGTTTTTAGAAACGAGAAAAGTATAAAAAAACACAAATTATGTTTACAACAAATTAAAAATCTGCAACTGATCAAAAATTACGAAAGAGGGAAAATTGAGACAAAAAATTGACGAAAGTATTAGATAGCAGTTTTAAAAATTAATGAATCTTCCAATGAAATAATACGGCTAATGAAATGCAGGTAATTTAACTTTAGAATGTAATTACCTTTCTTAGAAGCAACATGTTCAGGACGAGTTACCAAAATTTCTGGCTTTTCGAAACGTCTTTTTTGATCGCCTGTGGCATCTCCGGATGGTCCTGGAATACATTATTCGAATGGTTGAAAATGCGATTTAATTACACTTTCGATTAATTAAAAAGTTCAAAACAAAGACTTTTAATATATATGTAACTAGCAAATTATAAGCGCGCTAAAGCGCGCCAGCATTTTGTAGAAAATTATTAAATTATACAATACTTGAATTGAAACTAAATCAAAGATTTATTTTTATTTGTATATAAAATTGCTACTTTTTAAACAAAATTACCTTTAAAATCAGAATGGAAACAATAAAATAATGAGCTTTTTTAAACATATTTAGCTCATATGTGTTTAATTCAACTTCTTTGCAATTCATTATTTCCACACTAACAAAATGTTAACCAAACTTCAATTCTTACATTCTAATCTACTAAATTATTCTAAAATTTTGAAGAATAGGTACTTTTTAATAAAGTATATAATACTCTGAAATTAATACAATTTTAGTATTTTTTAAAATCTTTAAAAATTCAGGATTTCTACAACTCTAGAAAACATGGAAAACTTGAAAATCTCATGAAATTTCTATATTTATCATGGAAATCTCATGGAATTTTCATTCATATCGTGAAAATCTATTTTTTTATTTAATTTCTTTACTATATGATGTTTATTAAGTTTTACCGAAAATTATTGCTTCTTCTTTTACAGAAAAAAAAAACTTCAAAAAACTTCAAAAATATTTAAAAATACTTGAAATTTCTTTAAAAATTTTAAAAATACTTAAAATTACTTTAAAATACTTCAAAATATTTAGCAATTCTTTAAAATATTGTAAAATAATCTAAAATATTTAAAAATAGTTAAAAATACCTAAAAACATTTAAATATTAAATATTAATTAACTTAAAATTACTTTAAAATATTTCAGATTACTTCAAAATATTAAAAAATTCTTCAAAATATTGTAAAATACTTCAAAATATATAAGAACACGTAAAAATACTTGAAGGCACTTAAATATTAAATACTAATCAACTTGAAATTACTTTAAAATACTTCAAAATGCTTCAAACCCCCCTTTTTTTACTCCAAAATACTTCAAAATATTCAAAAACTCTTTGAACTTTTAAAAAGTACTTTAAAATATTTAAAGTACCTCAAATTATTTTAATTATTATTATTATCATTATTTTAATTATTGCCAAATACACCACAATTATTCAAAATGTTTCCAAACCGTTCCTAATACTGCAAAATATTTTAATATACTTAAAAACACTTCAAACTACTTCAATATATTGATATATACTTAAAATTACTTTAAAATATTTTAAGAAACTTAAAAATAAGTATTAAAAAATATTAGCATTTTAAATATAAAATAGATTATAAACAGATTTAAAAATATTAATTTTTTTAAAATGTTTTTAAAGTATCATAATTCTTCAATCTACTTCAAAACACTTCAAAATATTTAAAATAACTTGCAATTATTACTTTAAACGATTTCCAAATTCTTCTCAATACTTCGAAATTTTTTAAAATACTTCAAAATATTTTTTAAAAAATTCAGGTTTTGCATGCTTTATAATATTTTGAAGTATTTTAAAATATTTGGAAGTCATTTTAAGTGTATTTAAATTTCAGAGAAAATTATTTTTAAATAACTTCAGTTAATTTAAAAGTAATTTAAATTCTTAAAAAATATTGAAAATTCTTTTTTTAATTGAAAAAGATATTAAAAAATATCATGGAAATTGTATTTTATTGTAAATTTTATTTTTAAATAACTTCAATTAATTTAAAAGTAATCTTGCAAAATATTGAAAATTATTTTTTTAATTAAAAAGGATATTAAAAAATATCATGAAAATTGTTACATTTTTCGCATGAATATTAGAATCTTTCGAAAAACAATTGAAAGTAAAAACGAGCAACTTCAGGTGTGGACAGACAGAATTAAGATTATTATATATATAATTATGATTACATAATAATTTATTTGTTCACTTGAAGAAAAATGTTTAAAGTCCGGGCAATTATTTTTCTTCCTTTTTGTGGAAGTTGTTAAAAAGCGTATTCTTTTAGTTCAATTATTGAATAGCGATGAATTTTTTGTATTCAATTATTTATTCAAAGATTTTAAAGTATCAGGGAAAGTTTATAAATATTATATTATTTATAAATACGTACCAGCCACGGAAACTTTTGCCATTTGTTGAGTTATTTCCCTAGTGGAAGTAGAAGAATCACCTCCAGCAGGTCTTTGTTGTTGTTGTTGCGGCTGTTGTTGACGCTGTGGTTGCTGCTGCTGAGGCTAAAAATATATTTAATTATAAAGTAAATAAAATAAATTAATTTCGTTTGTGTTTTGCGTTAAATGGAAGAAGTGGAATTTTTCTTACAGGAGCCTGTCCTCCTCTATTCCAAGGACCTGCAGGTTGTGTTGGTTGAGCTGCAGGAGCTGGAGCTGCTTGTTGTTGACTCTGTCGTCCACCCCATGCAGATTGAGCAGGTTGAGCGGAAGGTTGCACTTGTCTATTACCACCCCAAGCAGATTGTGATGATTGAGGAGCAGAACCTTGGGTTGATTGTTGGCCTCTTCCTCGACCACGTGCTTCCCCATTTCCTCGACCTCTTCCACGTTTCTCCATTTTCCTGAAATTTGAAAAAAGTCAAGATTTTATTAGCAACAGTGTTCTTTACTTATCTACTTTCTTTCAAAATTAGTAAATTAATAAATAATAATAGATAATCATTATTTGCTAAAATATTTGTTATGAATATATGCAATGGAAATATTTTATTACTCTAATGTTATTACTTTTAATACACTTTATAAAACATTGTAGACCCGTCATCAAGCAATACATAAGTCCTAAAATTATTATTGGTTAAATATTGTATAAAAATACGATGTGAATTTTTTATTATTTATTTATTACTTTTAAAAATAGTTTAGATCCATATCAGCAATAAAATATTTACAATATATTAAATTAACAATGTATAAATGTATAAAATCTTAAATAGATTCTCTTAAATCTGTTTTTATAAAGCACCGAGAAGAATTGAGTTGCTTTAAGAGCCTAGTAATTTAGATTAGAATCTGTCGTCAGCAACGTATCGAATGTTTATGAATAGGCTGTACAGATTTCCAGGAAAAAAAATAGTGGCCTTGCAAGTTTACTATTATTGTCACTAAAGAAAAACAATCGTTGAACTTCCCACAGAAAGCTTATATTATTTTAGTGTTTCTTTAGAAAAAGTAAATGAAAAAAAATTGAAATTGAAAGTAACTAATAATTCTTGATCATACTTTCTTTATTTTCCTTGCATTTTACATTTATTTTCTCTATCACTTTTCTTTAAAGAAAGGCAAGAAGAAAGGTCTAGGTAGATTTTAAGAATTTTATTACTGTAAATGCAAAGTATAAAAGCAACCCACTTTTACAATTTTATGGTTTTCAGGTATGTAGATCTTTTATACTTGACCTTGAAATATAGGAATTTTTAAAACAGATTCTGCAGCTCGGAGAAAATGTGTAAAAATCGTGAAAATATTTCCAATTAAGGTTAAATTGAATAGCTTGTGGAATTACTTGGACAGTGTAACGAACGGGACTTACAAAACACAAATACAATTTATCCTTGAAAGAAGTACATTAGAAAAAAAAGGTAAAGCTTACAAGTTTACAAGCCTTAGAAACAACGGACTAAAACAGCTATAACTTCAAGGTTATCTGTATTTACTTCTCAGAAAAAACATGACACCTTGAAGATATACATGGTCAGCATAAAATATTTAACGGATGAAAAGAAAGTATTAATATTAACACGTGCACGCTTTAATTACTTTATTTAATAGGTTATGAAATTGTTGTTAATGAAACAAAACACCGATTATCAACTATATATAAGACACTTTATAAATTTGATAGCAAGCTTTTATCGCCATGTGCTTACGATCCCTTAGAATTCTTCAGTAAAACAGTAGTTGAATGATTATTTTGGATGAGTAACAAATATATGATTGAATTATTGTACTTACGGTATAAACTCTTTCAATCAAGGAATCACTGATAATCTTGAAAAGAACAAAATATCTTCATTTGCTGCAACTTGATAAAACGTGCAAACACGCCGAAATTCAGAAATGAAATGAAGATTGAAGCGTTGAAACATGCTTAGAAAGTGGTGGGGACAATCAAGTTTTTAATGACAACAATTATGATTGGTTAACGACTATAAAATTTGAAATCAGAATTTCCCGCTGGGCTTTGGACAAGAAATCCAGTAACAAAGAGAAAGAGGCTGAATAAAACTGGACAAGTTTTATTTTCTTTCTTTCTCTTCGAATGAGCTTAATGTCATCAATGTGAAGCCACCTTTAGGTATGTACGACTCAAAAATATATGCATTTGTATATTTCTGAACGACAGGAAAATTAAAAATGAAACAATAGTTTATAGTAATTACAACTATAGATAATGTTGCATTATTTATTCAAATTAATTGATAAAATAATTTTTTCAAACAAATGATGTACTATATACTAAAAAAATTTGATGTTTATAGCACTTTGAATTGAACCAATCATACTATTGTTGCTTTGATTGGTTCGTATTCCGGCAAATAAATGAATCACTGTGAAAACATTTTGCAGTTCGTGATATATTCAGCTATTTTCATTATTTTCCTAAAATAATTATAAGTTTTAAATAGTTATTGACAATATAGAGAACTTTTATTTACAAATTATAAAGATTTTAATGTGAAAAAAGGAAAGAGGTTCCAAGGTGAATGCTTGAATGTTTTCATAATGGCGGAGCGTCTCTTTGCGTCGTAGTCATTTTAATTGTTTAAACATTAACTTAATTTTGTATTTTTTCGATATTGCGTTTACAATTCAATCGAAGGACAATAAATTTAATCAAGAGAGCAATATACTTTAAACGTCATACAGTAAGTACTCAAGAATGATAACAATTTTGCACTTACAATTGCGCAGTTGTGACAATTTCCTTTAGTGTCCTCGATAATTAATTTGAGAAATTTATCTTTTATTTTAATTGTCATTTATTCAAAGTATAAATTAATTCATGAAATAAGTGTAACTTATTTAAATTCTTATAAACTTTGAGTTCGTAAACCTGCAATTATCATATTCCATAAATAATGTCTTGAACGATTATTGTTTATTTTTGCATCATTTTATCGAAAATCATGTTTTTTGCGTTGTAATATCATGTAGTTAATTGCGACATTGATGCTTAAACATCAAAGAAGGAAAATACAGTTTCTGTGGTTGCAATATTCCCAAATATGGCCTTTGTTTGCATTAAATTTTCATTTTATATTTTTTATGTACATTAATAATTTGTTACACTTAACAGTTTCTTTATCTAAATATTTCTACAAATTAATATGAGATACATTCGTAAATTTCATCCTAAATTTTCATTTCAATTTTTATATGTCAAGTCGGTTAACCGTCAAGTCTATTTTTGCGTTTTTAATCATTTTATGCACATCAAAATAGTCAAAAGTAACGTAATCTTATCACATGTTTATTAGTTGTTTATTAATGTTTATTAATTTTTTTTTGTTTAAGAAATAGTAAATCGAGTGAAATGTAGTGTTATATCAGTTAAAGTAAATCTCCGCTATTTTTATCAGGTTGACATGCTGTGAAAATCTCCAAAAAAGGAAAAATGAGTGCTTTGGATTACCGAAGTAAAACACACTCGATTTGGCATGGCAATCGAGTTGAAGCGACAAGTCCAGCAATTATGGAAAGTTTAGACAGTCTCTCCATAAACAACCGCGATGGAAATCAATCTTTGACCATGCCTTTCAATCAAGAAAATTTATCGTTGCACGGAGTGCCTTCACTGCAAGGAATTAACACAAAATCCTCATCACTCTCTTTCGAAACCTCTCGAAGTTTCCTTCTTATTAATGAGAAAGAACATCTTAAAGTTTCAAATGCCGAACAATTTGTCGAGAAATTAAACTGCAGTGACAAAAATTTGAAAATCAAAGTTGTTTCAATCTTTGGCAACACCGGCGATGGGAAAAGTTACACTCTTAATCAAACTTTCTTCAAAGGACGGGAAATTTTCAAAACCTCTAATGAACAAAGTTCTTGCACTCTTGGCGTTTGGGCTGCTTTTGATCCGGTTCTTAATGTGATTTGCTTGGATACCGAGGGCTTGTTAGGTAACAGTTTTTATTGAAATTATTGCGTGTTTATATAAAAAAGAATTCGAGTCTTATATTTTGTTTAGTTTTCGATGTTATATTTATATTAGTTATATTTATATTTATATTATATTAGTTATATTTTGATGACTTACATTTTGA
Source organism: Ganaspis sp. Gsp50 (assembly GCA_011057455.1). Taxonomy (NCBI): domain Eukaryota; kingdom Metazoa; phylum Arthropoda; class Insecta; order Hymenoptera; family Figitidae; genus Ganaspis; species Ganaspis sp. Gsp50. The sequence continues at coordinate 9,852 of WNHD01001435.1, forward strand.
TGACTTACTTTGTAGATGACTTACATTTTTAGATTACGTTGCTGTATTTTATTGTGATTTTGTGGTAACATTTGTTGAAACGATTTGTATTTTTTTCAGGTGTTACGGTACATGAGAACGAACGTACAAGACTCCTTTTAAAAGTTTTAGCAGTTTCTGACATCGTTGTTTATAGAACTCGAGCAGAGAGATTGCACCGAGATTTATTTACATTTTTAGGAGCGGCTTCACGAGCCTATTCGCATCATTTTCAATCTGCTTTACAAGCTGTTGGCCAAAGAGAAGGTGTCCTAAGCTCTTCGAGTAATTTGGGCCCAAGTATCATTATTTTTCACGAAACGCGACACACGAGTCCTTTAACTAATGGTAATTTATCTTTTCTTTGTTAATTTACTGTTTTCTTTCATTTGCACTTATCACTTACTTTGGATTTATTATTTACGTAGTTTGAATGCATTATTTTTTTGATGTATTTTTCTTTATTATTTGATATTTTTGATTATTTGTTATTGTTGATTATTTGATATTTTTATTTATTCCTTATAATTTGTATTTATTCGTTATAATTTGTGTAATTTGCTTATTCATTAAGGAAACAGACGCAAACGGTAAATATTTCATTGATTATTTTTACATTGTACACAGATGCAGCGGAGAGTGCGGAAGACATTCTGAGAACACGATTTGCTCAAATGCGTCTCGAGATCGAAGCGTTCAGTTCAATAAAGTACGTAGGTGTTCAAACTCTGAATCCGCCGACAGATTATAGTTCTTTGCGCTCTGCGATAAGAAATGAATTGGATAATACAACTGTGAGATCCGCTAGAAAACCGCATTTGGTTTACAGTACATTAAAAATCCTCAACGACAAATTTTCCGGAGAAATCGAAAACGTTTCTAATATTCTTTTTCCGGATCAATACTTTACTTGCCCTGTAAAGTGCTTCAGTTGTGGATGCAGGTGTCAAAATAGTATGGGTCATCTTCGAGAAGGAAAACCTCATTTGAGTGATACCAGGTAACTATTCTATTATTCTATTTATTTTTTCCTATTTATCATTTCCTATTAAAGAAAAAGAAAACCTTTGCAAAATATTTTATTTACTTTTTTATACTTTTGAATCGCATTTTGTAGATGTCGTTATCAGCATCAGTATGAAAATGTGGTGTATATTTGCAAACAATGCCACGGAAACGGAAATGAAGTGGTAGTGACGAGTCGTACCCAAACTCAAAATGACAATAGTTGGTACGGATTAGCCAGATATGCGTGGTCCGGATACGTAATTGAATGCCCTCATTGTGGGGAAATTTACAGAAGCCGTCAGTACTGGTATGGAAATAAAAATCCCGAAGATGTTTCGGTTCGTTCTGAAATTACTCACGTTTGGAATACGGTAAATGTCCTAATTTATCAAATTTTTGCATAAAAAATTACTACTATTATTCACATTACTATTTTTTTAATTATTTTATTTTATTTATAGGCAGATATAATTCTTCTAAAATGTCAATAATCAATGTTTGTAGATTGAATTTTAATAGTTGTTTATTGAAAATAATAGATTTTTGTAAATTTAATTTTAATGATAAATAATTTTATAGGCAAATTTGACTATCGCTTCTCAAAACACAGCCCAGAGAGTGGTTGATGGGGTTTCTTATTTGACTGAGGCGGTTACGAATGTTTCTCTTCAACCGACTAAAGTATTAACTTCTTGGGTTGCTGATCAAGTTGCTCCGACTTATTGGCGACCAAATAATGACATTAAGCACTGCCATAAGTGCAATATATTGTTTGGACCCACAGACACAAAACATCATTGTCGCGATTGTGGTGAAGGCTTTTGTGCTTCATGCTCTTCAAAAAAGAAATGTGTGCCAGACAAAAATTGGCACACACCCGTTCGAGTCTGCGACTCTTGTTACAACAAAGAACCAAACTCTAATGGCGAATTTGAAAACACGGAAGACGTCAGTGTTAGAAAAGTTTCTGAACACGTAGTATCAACTTTCAGCGCCGTTGGATCTGTTCTTTCTTATTCAAAATGTAAGAAAATCACTTTCATAATTTGAACAATGCTTCTCTTTGAGGAAGCAAAAATAATTTGAATTAACTTTGTTAGTCTTTTAATTTTGAAACTTTTTTCAATCAGTTTAATTATAATTTTTGAGGTATTAATTGATTTTCTCTTTTAGCAATTATCAAAGATACTGCGAGGCCAACGTACTGGGTTCCTGATTCTGAAGTAAGCAGTTGTTGTGTTTGCGAAGAGAAATTTTCAGACACAGTCCCTTTGCATCATTGTCGAGATTGTGGACGTGGAGTTTGTCAAGATTGTTCGCAGCATCGAAAACCTGTTCCTCGTCGTGGTTGGCAAAATCCAGTGCGTGTTTGCGATTCTTGCACCAAAATAGACTAGATTACGAAAATAGATTAGATTCTCAAATCTGAGTAACTACTGAGCTGTAAATCTTCACGATACTTCGTTCGCTTTCAAGTAATTTATTCAGACGTGTTCGAGATGAAGAATGAAAGATTTTTAAAACGAGATGACCACAATTAAAATGATCTTAATATATTTTTTCAAAAAAAGCCTCCGCACATTTCAAATTATTTGAAATCTCATGAGGATATTTTTTTACTGAAAGAAACTTTTGTATCCTATTTTTTATACAAAAGCATATTCGTGTTTTTTTTTAATTTTAATATGGAAAGTCAAATTTTTGTGATGCGGGGACAAGGGGCTGTGCCATAAATTTTAAGCTTTGTCAATTCTATCTTCATTATTATAAAAAAAAAAGTAATAAGAAATTTAGAAAAGTTTCAAATAAAAAAAATCTAAAAGTTGTAATTGTAGTACAAGTAGGGCTTTATGCAAATTGTTAATTTACTTCTATTTAAAAGAGACTATAAAGTTTAATAAAAAAAATATACTAATTAGACGTTGAATACTGAATGTAAATATTTTTAGAGATAAAGATGCATTAATCAATCTTCTTGTATTGAGTAGAAAGTTCACTATTATTAAAATAGTTGTAAACTTTACAATAATATTCTGTCTACTATTGATCAAGCTCTATTTATATATTAAAAATATATACATAGATGATATGTATTACTAAACGTTAAGTCGGCTGTGACCATTTAGATTTCCAAAAGATGCATTTCACGAAAAACCATGTCTTTCATAACAGTGTTGATGAATCTGTTCAAACATTTATTAACATTCCGACTGTTCATCTCTGCGAGATTCGAAATTTTAGTGCAAAATAAAAGATTGCTTTCAAATTCTAAATTTATTTTATTTACTACTTATTTATATTTTTTAATAAATAAAAGTGTTTAATATTTATCAAAGTGTTTAATATATGTTTAATAAAGAGTCTTCCATTTAAAAAAATGAAAAAAACGGTTCAAATATTTACTTAATTTTTGTCCAGTTAATATTTGGAATTTATTTTCAAAAGTATTTATATAATTAATTAATTAATTATTTAGTATAATTAATGATTTATTAATTTTTACAAAATTAATGGTATCTTTTAAAGTATAGTCTTTACAATCTTGTTAATTATTAGCAAATAATTCATAATAATAAAATAAATTGTTGAATTTGTTATTTTATCAGGTACAATTTGTAAAAGGATTAAAACTAATTTTCACTAAAGAAACGTGTATGCACGAATTTAACGTGATAAAGTGCAATTATTACAGATTTTTTAGCAAAGAATTCAGCTTCTAGTATTTAGTAGCTCACTAATATATATCATGGTAAATATTACGTATTTTATCAAATTTTTAGGCTTTTTTTAAAGTTATTCTCATTTTTATGAGAAAAATGCTTTAAAAATTTCGAATTTTAAATTCGAAATTTCCCCCCTTAAATTTCGATATATCGTTGAGCGGTATCTCGCAATTTGCGATAATGCAATGACGTCATAATATGGCGTCCGGATCAGCTGGATGTGTTCGTTAAGAAAAATTACTCCAGAACACCGTGAGTGAAAACGTAAGTTTTTGAAAAAGAATCTTTCAATTTTTTTCAAAAACCACCTCAAAAACTTAAATTCAACAATCAATGCAAATTGCGGTCTGTAAAAGAGAATGGACCATGGTTGACAAGAAGACGCAAAACGCTAGATCATGTGTTGAATGTTCTACTTCGTTCTTGAAATTAGTTCAAGAAGAAAAACCAACTTTTCCCTGTATATTATTTTCAAATTAAAATCAGTGAAAGAAGAGTTATCCTTTTTGTTTTCCTGATATTGAGGGCGGTCGCGAAGTGTGACGACATGGCGAGGAAATCACGAAAATAGAGCAAGAGAATTTGTCTAAATTCGGCTTAAATGTTACGTGCCTTACAACAAATTTTTTTGAAAAATTGGATTTATAAGTTTGTGAGTATTTTATTCGAAAATGTTATTGATGCCGTGTGCAAGCAATACCGTAGCCATTTTTATGCTTACTCAAGTTTCGTAATCCATTATCAACTCCATATTTGAATTCAACAAGTAATGCAGTCATGTAATTCATAAATTAAATTTCACAGTTCTTTAATTTTTAAAGGACCTTTGAGATTCGGAAGCTGTCTGTTTATTTTTCTCAAAGAACAACAGACAATTCAGATAGTAATTTCTTTAGTTTCTTTGGCTTAACAATCAAAAATCTGTCAATTTTTTCTCTCAATACTCTACGTGATTTTCTTTAAAAAAAAGGAAAACAAATTTAAAAAACTTGTTTAAAGATACTTAAGTAAAGACAAGAAGTGTCTGTGAATGAAAAAGTTTTTTCACCACCGTGATGTCGCATAATTAGTGATGCAAAAATACTCGCAACGTGCACTCAAAAGGGCGACGCCATATTTAAAATTCTTTAAAAAACCAAAATACAACATTTCATATGGAGTCTCTCGACTGATTTCTAAGTGACGAAAGAGTGAAAAAAGTAGTTTTCTTTATGAAATAAATAGTGAGTTTGGTCGTGACAAGTTTTGATGTTAAATGCAGTTTTCTTGTAATGAACGGTAGCCATTTTGTCGCGCATTGTTATCGGATAAACAAGCTCTTGTGTATGTGCACCAAAAATACAACTCTTCATTTCTGTTGGTGATTATGTTGGCAACGACATCGATCTTGAACCAATGGTGCACTAGTTTCCTAGTAACCAAAGAAAATAACTTTACCACGTGATTTACAGACTGCGCGTCTTTTGAATTTTATAAACAATTTCGTATTCTTTGACTATTTTAGATTTTTAAACATTAAAAGCTGACAATTTGTTTTTACATACAAACTCTAACCAAAGATTCTAAACTTACAAAAAAGATTTAATCTTTTTTGTTTCCAGAGAATGAATGCGAAAGGAAATGTTGAACATTCGAGTGCTAATTGAATAAACTTTTAATATTCTGCAAGATTATAAAATACTATATGGAGAAATAAATAAATAAATAATAGTATTGTAGAGCAACTATCCGACAATTTTCAATTCTGAAAATGTCAGATTATTATGAAATTGCGTTGAAAAAGGAATTACAAAATAGATTCTAGAGTGGTTTAGAGGATTGAAATTTTTATGAAGGATTTTATTTATAAAATTAAAGTGTCTCGTTTTAAAATTCACCAAAATTAATAAATTGTTGGAATTTTACAGTTATTGTGAAAAGAAGAGTAGAAGAAGAAAGAGAATGGCACCAGACAGGCCGGATACGTCAAATATGGAAACTGCCGTTGGTTTGACTGTCTCGCACGTCCTTGACTGTGAAGAAGCTATTTATTCCGTGAATGATGAAGATATTGTCACTGAAAGTAGCTCCATAGAGGAGTTGAACGAAGGAAGTCCGAGAAGTGATAAATCCATGAAAAGCAATCAGTCCGATGATGATTTGACTTCCCTTACTTGGCTTCATCAGCAGAATTTACTCAAGAGTCTCGAAATCTCAAATCCTTCCAAGAACGCCAAAGAAGAGAATGTCTTGAACAACAATATTTGCGACGATAGTGTTGATCTTTCGGAAAATACCAACTCAATTTCAAGCCTCGACGAGGGCTATTCGCCAGGTAATAAAATACACAACTATGTGATAAAATACACAACTATGTGATAAAATACACAACTATGTGATAAAATACATAAAAGAATAAATAAAATATAAAAAGAATTAATTAATTATCATAAAAGAATTAATTTGACACTTTATGCGTTCAAGAATGAATTAATAATTAAATAATTTTTCAGAGAGCAATGGCAAAAGTCCTAATTCGGTTCAAAATCAAAGTTACCAGTCCTCGGGCAGAAATCATAAAGTTTCACAAATATTCACGGAAAAGATCCTCTTTGACGGGGTACAAAGCAATCATTCGAAGATTTCTTTGAGCAACAACAATCTTCCAGTTTCGAATCGCATGAAGCATCCAACCCATATCCCTTATGATCCTCAATTGCACAAAAATAGCAAACCTCCTTACTCCTTCTCGTGCCTAATTTTCATGGCGATTGAGGACAGCCCAGTGAAAGCTCTACCAGTGAAAGAAGTTTATGCTTGGATTCTAGATCATTTCCCTTATTTTAGAAACGCCCCAACCGGATGGAAGAACTCGGTGAGACATAATTTGAGTCTCAACAAGTGCTTTAGGAAGGTCGAAAAGGCGCCAGTGAGTTTGGATTTTTTCCCTCTATTTTTAGATCTCATTAATAGAACGAAGTGTAATAATAGCTTATTATCTTTAAATTAAAACACGATTTCCCCAAGAGAGTGCTCCAATCGAGGAGACTCAAATACTCTTGAATATTTTTGCCATGGGATAATTGTTTCATATAAATATTGCCAAAACTATGGCTTCTTTTTACTTTTTATTCTTTTTGCTTTTTATTCTTTTCGATTTTTATTATTTTCGATTTCTACTTTTTTAACTTTTACTTTCTATTCTTTATACTTTTTGCTTTGTTTTCTTTTTAATTTTTTGCTTACTTCCTATTCTTTATACTTTTTGTTCTTTTTGTTTTGTTTTCTTTCTAATTTTTTGCTTGCTTTCTATTCTTTATACTTTTTGTTTTGTTTTCTTTTTAATTTTTTGCTTGTAATTGTTTTTACTTTTTTTGCTTTCTATTCTGTTTACTTTTTATTCTTTTTGCTCTTCTTTTTCTTCGTAGCATTTAAGTTTTCTTGAATCAGTTTCGTTTTTGCTTCTTCATAGAGAAATCTATTTTTACATTCTCATCTATAATTTTACTATTAGTAGATAGTGGCTTTTTTTACAATATGTTTTTTTATGAACTTTCAGAATTTGGGAAAAGGTTCTCTGTGGATGGTGGACGCACAGTACCGTCCAAATCTGATACAAGCACTCTCTCGTGCTCCTTTTCCACCTCCTTCCGCTCAAAATATTTCTTCGCCCGAGAAAGTTCCCAGGAAGAGTGTGAGTACTCGACTTCCTGATCCAGTTCTCTTTCCTTATCTTTCAAAAAGACTTGCATCCAGCAACATTTGCGACACACATGACAATGAAATTGACAGTGATGTTGACGCTGCAGCTGCTACGATGCTCTCCTTTAAACACGGACCTATCATTTTAAACCACAATAAAGGTACGATTTTTTATGTTTTCATTATTATTTAATTAACGAACATAGTAATTTTTCTAAAAACATAGTAATTTTTCTAAGAACATAGTAATTTTTCTAAGAATATATTAACTTCATTCTAATTCACTTATTAATTTTGTCCAAACAGAACACACATTACTTTAATTCAAAAGACATTAATATTTAAATAAACAAAAAATGTAATTTAAGGAAAAGAGAAACATCAGCATTAGCGAAAGAGTTCAATTTACTTTTTACTGGATTCTTTTTCTAACTAGTAGCTTTTTTATCGATCAGAGTACGGTATTTATAACGGATCACCGTTACGCATTAAATTGAACTCTATTTATTCGTCCAGATCGTAAGAGAAAGTTTCCGGATCCTGAAAAGCTCGTTCCGGTCATTACCAGAAGCTCTAGTGAAGATCATACTTATAGTTGTATCACTTCTATCAAACTCGAAAGGTTCGTAACATTTTTTTCTACGAGAAAGGAAAATTCTATCATATATTTTATTCTAACTTATATTACTATAACATATACACATTATTCTAACATATATTATCCTAACATATATTATTCTAACATATTATTCTAACATCAGGGTGTCTAGCGAACTGGCATTTTCAAATTCCCGGATTTCCCGGATCTCAGAGCCTGATTTTCCCGGATTTTATGAAACTAAAATTATTAATTTTTTTAATAATATAATAAGAGGTTCTAAAAGGCTTATTATTGTTTTTAATCAAATTTCTTATTTTTAATGTATTACATAAGGAAATGATTAATGAAAGCATTTAAAAGGACAGATTAATAATAAGTTAATATGTCAGTTTATACAGATATTTTTCACAAAATTCCATGATATTTCCGTGATTTCCATGAGAAAGATAGAGAAATTTGCATGATGTTTTGTAATATATTTTTTCACTAAAAAAGGCATTTTCCAGTATTTTGTAAGAATTTAAATTATTTAAGATCATTATTTTTAATTTTAAAACCATTCTAGGTATTTTGAAATGTTTTCAAATATTTTGAATTATTTTCACATATTTTGAAGTATTTTTAAATATTTTCAAGCAGTATAGTCTAAAATATTATAATACTTTTAACATATTTTAAGAATCTATTATTTTAAATAATGTATTTAATACTTAAAATGCTTATATCCTTAACTACAATGCAATATTTTGAAGTATTTTAAAGAATTTTAAAGTAATTTTAAGTTTATTTGAATATTTTAAAATATTCTTTATTGTTTTTAAATATTTTGTTAAGTAGGTATTTTAAAAGATTTTGAAGTATTGAGAAGTATTTGGAAATATTGTAAAGTAATTTTAAATATTTTTTGAAGATTTTCAAGAAAGTTTAAATATTTTTAAGTAATCTGTTGTATTTTAAAGTAGTTTTAAGTATAATATTTTGAATTATCATCAATAAATCAATATTAAATAAATTTTTAAGTATTTGTAAATATTTTGAAATATTTGGAGTAAGTTTGAAGTATTTTAAAGTTGTTTTAAGTATTTTTAAATATTTTAAATACATTTTAAGTATTTTTCAATATTTTGGAGTACTCTGAAATAATTTATTTACTTTTAAAATGTTTTAAAAAACTAATGCTGTAAAATCTTTTTATACTT
>WNHD01001436.1:0-19071 GCA_011057455.1 Ganaspis sp. Gsp50
CGCTAGCTAGGAGCGCTAGATTGTATGCAAAATTACCATGTATCTAGCGCTGCTAGCTAGCGCCACGAAATTTTTCTAATTATAATTATATACATAATTAATTATTATTATTGTTGTTCAATATTATTATTATTAATAAAAATAATAATAATAAATAACATAAGCGTTTTCGTGAAAATTAGGGTCATCGTTAAAGTTAAAAAATAAATAAACTTGATTCTTGACGAAATAAATATAAATAAACTTGATTCTTGACGAAATAAATATAAATAAATAAACTTGATTCTTGACGAAGTAAATATAAATAAATAAACTTGATTCTTGACGAAATAAATATAAATAAATAAACGTGATTCTTGACGAAGTAAATATAAATAAATAAACAACTTTTGTAAATATAAATAAATAAACGTGATTCTTGACGAAATAAATATAAATAAATAAACGTAATTCTTATCGAAATAAAAAACCTGACCCACGACGAAATGAAAAAAAAACCTAATTCTAGTTGTTAGTAAATAAATAAACGTGATTCTCGTCTCAATTAATAAATAAACGTAATTATCGTCGAAATCAATAAATAAACTTAATTAACGTCATCGAAAAGTTCAACAAACAGTATGTAATATTAAAATATAATATAAAATTGACGAGTTTATTAAACGAGAGTTTTACTAATTGCAGAAAATATAAATTGATAACACGAGATATAAAAAGTGGAAAATATAAAATTGATGAGTTACTAAATGTAAAATATTATGAGGATACATTCATACTAAATGAAATATTATGAGAGGAAAATGTAAATTAATTATCCCAGGCTAAACAAGTGTTATGTAACACGCACGCGTGTTTATAATTTCAAGAAATATATTATGTACCTTAATTTACAAATTTATTTTAAAAAAATCTATTCAAAAGATGCAACGCTTTTTGTTTAAAATGGTAACCGTAAACTGGTCTTTTTTCCATTTCTTTCTTTTGGCAAAAATATGAAACATAATAAGTCTTTTCTTTAAATGAATGTGTAGCTTTTCTGGAGCACGTCCCGTGTATGCAGAAAGAAACAGTGAAAAGGGAATATAATAAGTGCTCAGACGCTTACCAAAATGGATTAAAGGAAATGGAAAATGCATCACTCACCGGTCGTGGAGGTCCTACTTCTCTCAAATCACTCTGCTGGTAAGTCCTCGTGCTCCTATAAATAAACACAATTTTAATCAACTAAATGTCTTTTTTCACTATTTTTTTAAACAAAAAAATAAAATTTAGAATCAATCAAAAAGTTTTAGCATATCAAATAAATATTTGTTTGATTTAAACAAACTTTTCCCAAGCGTATATATATTTTTTTTATTTGATCAAAATAATATCCCATAATAAGACTATTTAAGGGCAATACAATGCAATATACAAGTTTATATTAGCGAAACAATTAAAACGATGTTAAAATTAGCAACATGTTCGTTTACGAAATATAAAGAAACAAATTACTATTTTCAAATTTTTACAACATTTATTTACAATTTTTAAAAATTAATGTTTGTTTCTTTTTAAAAAATGTATAAATAAACACGAGAGCAATAAACAAAAACTTTGTATTTAGTTTTTCGTAAACGAAAGAAAAACGTTACAATTATCACCAATTAGATTTGTTAATTTGTTGTTTTACTTTGACCGCTATTGTACGCTTCAAGTCTCCATTAACGTTATCATAATAGTTTATTTACTATCGTATATTTGAGAAAAAGATTTAATTAAAAAGACAATAGAAATTGTTTTATGAGAAATTGCTTTTCAGTGACAGAAAAGTGATAAATGTAAGAGAATAAAAGCTCCTGAACAAAAGCTTCGGGAGTCCTATAGGGTGGAAATATTTATTTCACTTTTTCATATGGAAAGTTATGGATCCGTTTTAAACAAGAAATGAATAATAATTATGTAGCCTATTGCAGTGAAACAATTATTGCATTATGTTTCCTATTAAAGTGAAACTGGAATTTTGACGATAATGACCTTGACGTTCCACAAGGGTCTCAAGTGCATCTATATGGCCGATTTACATACATAACGTGAGCGCAGCTTCCGGTGAAGTATATAGGAAGTGGTGTGATTACATTCCCTCATTTGCATGGGATTCATTAAGAAACATGATTCTAACATGTTACCGCGACTCTATTTGAATAATTTTGTTTATTTCACTTAACAACCCCAGAAATTAATTGTTACGTCAACTTGAAAAGGATCTTCTCAACATTCGGAGCTTTCAAAATTTTAAGTTTATACAAAATAGCAGTAATTCATGCAGAATTATTTTTACCACAAAAAAGGTAAAAATAACGTATTGCAATTCTTACCTCATTTTTGGGGTAAAAGGGATTCTGCATGTGAAATTAGCATTTAATTTTATTAGTAATTAGTTTGATAAATAGTTTGATAAATTAATTATTAGTTTGATAAATTAATGATTAGTTTGATAAATTAATGATTAGTTTGATAAATTGGTGATTAGTTTGACGAATTAATGACGAGATTAATGATTAGTTTGATAAATTAGTGATGAAGAAAATAGATAAGATTAAGAAAAGAGTTTTTCTCTTTAGTATAAGATCGCAAGAGTACTTTTTTAATTCAAATTTTATAAGTACTTTTAAATAAATTTTTTCGTAACTATTTAGAATGTATACTTTTTAAGACATTTTCACGAGGATCTGTAAAAACTCACGAGAGCATACAAAAATAAATTTTTAAAATACATTTGCTTCTTTGGCGCAAAATGTCTTGAAGAATTTTTTTTTCTTATATAAAAAGTTGCACCCAACAGCAAAAATATTCTATTGACTCTCGTTATTTTATTCTAGACTTTCTGATTGTGCTTCTTTAACTGGAAGTAAAATAATTGGGGAAAATAGTTCACTTCATTTTTTCCCAAGTTCGCCAATCAATCGTGCAAAGAGAAACATTATTTAAAAATTCAATTCATTAAAAATCTTTCGTAAAAGTAAAAATTACTTTTTTCACGCATTTTGATTTTCAAACAGCCGTCAACAATCATTTCACTGTTTTGAAAACAAAAATTAATAAAAGCACAAAACTTGTGCAATTTAAAGCAACTAATACATTAGAATGAAAATGGGGAATGAAGAAATTGAGAAATGAAGAAAAGAGGAAATGAAGAAATTAAGAAATTAAGAAATTAAGAAATTAAGAAATTAAGAAAGAAATTAAGAAAGAAATTAAGAAAAAAATTAAGGAAGAAAGATAGCAGAGAATTTTGAACAATGTCTTAAAGAAAGAAAAAAGGTTGAATTAAAAAAGTAGAGAATATATAAACAGAACAAATGAAGCAGAAAAAAGAGAAAAGATAAGAAAAAGAAAAGAAAATAGCAAGAAAAGATTTTAAAAAAAGAAAAAATAGAAACAAATAGAAAAAAATAGAAAAAAATAGGAAAAAAAAGAAAAATGAGAAGAAAGAAAAAATAGTAGAAAGAAAAACAATAGAAAAGACAATAAAAAGAAAAAGCAAAAAATAAAGAATAAAATAGGTAGGGAAAAAGAAAAGAGAAAAAAGACGAGAGAATCAACAAGAGGATTATTGTCTTCCTCTATGAGGATAAAAATAAATAAAAGGGGAGAAAACTAATCAGAATAAAAAACACATACAAATCAAAAATAGGGGAAAAATAAGGAGAAAAAGAAGAAGGGAAAAATAAAAAGGGAAAAATAAGGAGAAAAATAAGAAGGGAAAAATAAGAAGGGAAAAATAAGAAGGGAAAAATTAGAAGGGAAAAATAAGAAGGGAAAAATAAGAAGGGAAAAATAAGAAGGGAAAAATAAGAAGGGAAAAATAAGAAGGGAAAAATAAGAAGAGGAAAATAAGAAGGGGAAAATAAGAAGGGAAAAATAAGAAGGGAAAAATAAGAAGGGAAAAATAAGAAGGGAAAAATAAGAAGAGGAAAATAGGAAGGGGAAAAGAAAAGTAAAAACATTGAAACAAGAATAAGCAAAATAAAATGGAATGAAGAAAGAATATACGATGAATTAGAAAGCAAAATACACAAAGAAGAAAAATACAAAAATACAAATACAAAAAACAGGAAAAGTATAAAATATAAACATAATCTAAAATAATATAATAACAAATAAAATATAACATAAAATAAAAAAAAGAGAATTGCAAGTTGTGATGTGAGAGAAACGGAAGAAAGATGACGAAATGAATAAGTATGAGAGGAAGAAATTATTTTTATGAGTTTTTCATGCCTAACTCTCGACACCTTCATCCCTGCAATTGGATCCCGGGGGAACGAGTTGAAAAGCTGCAGCAGACCGTGGCATAGATAGGCTAATGACTTTACTGGTGCACGTGGAAATACCCGTATATTGAAATGTCCGGCTGACCGAGTAAAGCGCGACGGCAATTTCCCTTCCAGTAAAGTCGTCATTTCTGGAAAAATTATTACTCCGTTGGGAAATGAACAGTTCATTTTTTTCTAATTTTATCCATTTAACGGAAAGTAATATGCTAATTGAAATCGTCACTTTTCAACGGCAGAATTCTCAAATCTATTTCAAACTCGGACCCGTTCTCCATCATCGCTGCAAAAATCTCTATTCTTCAATTTTAATTAAACAATTTTTTCATTTAATTTCCACCTCGTGTGTTCTAGTTTATATCTCAATTTTCGATTAAACCCCAATTTAATTCAATTTTTAGCTCTTTTGTAAATAGAGCAACATTTTTAATGTTTTAATTAACAGAAAAAACAGTTGTTTATCAAACCACTTATTTTTTAACATATTTTTTAAATAAAATTATTTCTTGTTTTAATAGAGAACATACATTTTTGAAAAGGAATATTTTTTACAAATTTTTATTACAAATTTATAAATCTATATTAATAATGGAGAGCGACAAAACACCTTTTATTTTTTATTTTTAATTGTATTAAATATTGCATTTATTATTGTATTTATTATTGTATTTATTTTTTATTTATTGTATTGTATTTACTATTGTTGTATTTATTGTATCAAATTATTTAAAATTAATTAATTTGAATAAAATTTGTAATAAATAAATAGATTCTAAGAATACATAAAAATGAAAAAAGTGAATGAAATTAATGAAGTAAGTAAATGAAACAAGTAAATGAAATTAATGAAGTAAGTAAATGAAAAAAGTAAATGAAATTAATGAAGTAAGTAAATGAAACAAGTAAATGAAATTAATGAAGTAAGTAAATGAAAAAAGTACATGAAATTAATGAAGTAAGTAAATGAAATAAATTAAAAAAAGTAATAGAAATAAATACGAAATAAAGAAATGAGATAAATAAAATAACTACATAGAGCAATAAATCAAATGAATTGAAAGATTGGTCAAATGAAAAATTATAAAAATTAATTAAAAACGAATCATCGTATTTTTACAATTTTTTAAATTCCTTTTTAACTGTTCTTTTTAATTCTTTCATATATATATAAGCCATTTTATCAAAGTTTAAAAATTTTTTAATTTTCTTTTGTTAAAAAGATGATTTTAGACCAAATCTCAGTTTCTAGAATCTTAATCAACTTTGCTTGCTAAAAATTGCTTTAATTTTTAAATTATCTCTTTTAAGAACACTTTTATTCATTTTGTTACAATTTTACTTCTTGCGTCCCAAATTTATTTATAATATTTTCTCAAACAAATTATTAATTTATTTGATAATAATTTGCAAAGATTTAAATCAAATTTGCGAAGCATACACTGCAAAAAATGGTGTCTTAAAAGTGGGACAAAAATGTCTTATTTGGTCAAAAATGTCTTAAATTAAGACATTTTTTGTTTCTTAGTCACAAAGTATGTCTTAATTTAAGACGTTTTTGCTCAAAATGAGAAACCATGTTTTTATATAACTTTGAACATACAATGATAATAATGTTGAAGCTACCTATAGAAATATATTTTTAAATTCACTATTTTTGTATGCATTATATGTATACTACCTTAGCTTCTAGTTAAAGAGTTTACTTTTCAAACCCGTATAAGCACTTAAAATAAAAATAAAATAAAATAAATATATTAACCAAGTAAATGCGGTTGAATAAAAGGATTACTAGTTTTTATTTTTCTCAGCGTACGAGGAAGCAACCTATTTTTTATGAACGCAAAAAATAGCCCAAAAGGTACAACTTTTGACAAATTTGTACTTAATTTGAATAAAATAAACATTTCAACAAATTAAACATTTCAACAAATTAAACATTGAGAAAATATTTTGATAATAATTCAGAAGAATAAATTGACATTCCTAAAAACCAAATTGCGTATTTTTGATACGTTTTTACGATTATTTGTGATTTTTGGCTTGAAAAGCAAACAAAAGATAAAATTTTCTCTGTTTTTTTGTTGTTGCAGTTATTTCCAGACCTACTTGGACTGTTCACACAAAGTAGTGCTTAAGGAATGTGGCGAGGAGACAGCAGAATTCACAAAGGACTTCTTGGATCGAATGTCGAATTCATTGAAAGAGGTGAGTCCACGAAATACAATCGGAACCATTAAAAAAGCTCAATTGTTGCGGGCAAATGAGTCGTAATTAAATTATACGATTCAGACTGTACTGGGTTGCAATAAAAGTGGGAAATTGGGTAATTCTTGTTAAGGGACCAACATTGTCATTACGCTGGAGAATACTTATGAACGAGTATTGCTAGAACTTCAATTACATTTTGTATACATTTACAAATTAAAAGGCTAATGTTACCACTTGAATGGCAAATGAAAATGGCATTTTTAAAAAACAAATTTTCTTTAATTAAACCCCAAGAGGCTAGTCTATTTCGGCAATGATTACTATTTTCATCACAATCTTTTGCTTTCTAATCAAGATCTTTTATAAAATTGGTATTATACATTAATTTATAAATTAATAGCATTAAAAGTTGTTCAATTAATGGTAAAACTCACTTTTGTGTTAAATTAATACAAATATATTAATTTTTGTTTTAAAGTCTAATTTAAAAAATGCAGAGAGAAAATTTGAAATTTTGAGCAATGTGTTAATGAGAAGCAGGTTTTTATTATTTTTGCTTTATTTTATGTTACAGTCACACTGTAAAAGTTACCCACTCTCGACGTGTCCGATCAACTCTAGTTCAAGAATTAGTCTATCAAGTCTATTGCTTCCAGTTCTTATCATGCTGAGTAGATACTTCACTTAAATAGTTTGAGAAATAGTCGAGAACCGGAAGAGGAAGGCTCTGCAATACATAATTATTCTCAAGTGAGCCTCCAACCGATTCACGAGTAATAGGAAAATAAATGAAATGCCATCTCGAGTCGAAAATTTCGTGGCAAGTGTGTTTTTCCGCGCTGAACAACTTATCTGCAACGAAAACTCTTCTACTCAACTGTGATGCTTTCCATCGAAAGACAATGATCGCATCATATGCAGAATGCAGAGATATGAATTGGGATCAAGTATCGCGATAAAGATTGCGATGGATAAAGAAAGATTACGATGAATAAAACAAGATTACGATGGATAAAGAAAGATTACGATGGATAAAAAAAGATTACGATGGGTAAAGAAAGATTACGATGGGTAAAGAAAGATTACGATGGATAAAAAAAGATTACGATGGATAAAGAATCAGAGTGCGAGAAAGTAAGATTCGCAGAATCTTAGAAAGAGACAACAAGGTGCAAGAAGAAATCATCAAAATTATTTTCGCACACCCATGATGTGAGAAAATAAACAAAGATTAAGAATGAGATGTGCCAAGATCAAGAATCGTGAAGAAGAGAGTAATCAAGAATGTTCAAGAGCATAGAAAATGGTAAAGAGTGGTAGAAAATTATAGACGATTGTCAAAAATGACAGAAATGATTAAGAATGGTAAAAATGACAAATGACAAATGACAAAGAAGGGACAAAGAAGTCATGAAGAAATGATGATGATGGGGATAGAAATGATGAAAAATGATGAAGAATGAAATGATAAAGAAGGGGCAAAGAAGTGATGAAGAAATGATGATGATGGGGACAGAAATGATGAAGAACTATACAAAATGACAGAAATTATCACGGATGATAAAGAAATAACAGAAATGATAAAGAATGATACAAAATCAAGAGTGGTAAAAAATCAAGAGTGTTAAAAAATCAAGAGTGTTAAAAAATCAAGAAAGATATAAAATCAAGAATGATATAAAATTAAGAATGATATAAAATCAAGAATGATATAAAATCAAGAATCATATAAAATCAAGAATGAATGATAAAGATTAAAAATGATGGACAGAGATTATGAGAACGAGTTCGATAAAGATTAAGAATTTGAGATGAATATAAACTACAAACTATTGGATACAAACTACATATTTGAGACGAATAGAAAATGAAAATTTCTTATGAATATGAACTAACAATTGGAAACAAATAGGAGCCAAGAATTTGAAACGAATATGAACCAAGAATTTAAATGCAAATAAAGTTCCAATCGTTCAAATGAACGACATTTTTATCCTTTTATTTTTACAAATTCAGATTTGTCCTAATATATTACTTTACTTAACAATTAAAAATGTTATTATCCAAATTATCCATTTTCATTAGAAAATTATATTTTCAAAAAATTAAAACGAAATAAAAACAGTTCGTTCAAATGAACGTTCCAAACTTTAGAAACATGACTTTGAGACGAACAAAGAATTGAAAATGGATGAAGAAAAAAATAAAGAATAAATGGACAAAGACAGAATTTGGAATGGATAAAGAAGATGGATAAAGACAGAATTTGAAATGGATAAAGAAGATGGATAAAGACAAAATTTGGAATCGATAAAGAAGAAGGATAAAGACAAAATTTGAAATGGATAAAAAAGATGGATAAAGACAAAATTTGGAATCGATAAAAAAGATGGATAAAGACAAAATTTGGAATCGATAAAGAAGATGGATAAAGACAAAATTTGAAATGGATAAAGAAGATAGATAAAGACAAAATTTGAAGTAGATAAACAAGATGGATAAAGACAGAATTTAAAATAAATAAAGAAGATGGATAAAGACAGAATTTAAAATGGATAAACAAGATGGATAAAGACAAAATTTGAAATAGATAAAGAAGATGGATAAAGACAGAATTTGAAATGGATAAAGGAAGAATTTGAGATGCATATAAAGATAAGGAATGCGATTTGGAAAGAGATGAAGGATGCGAGACGGATGGAGATAAAGATTGTGAGATGAAGTATAGAGATGAGGATTGAGCAAAAGAAGAGGGTGAAAATCCAGGAGATTCGCAAGGTGGAATTCATCTAGTGATTCTAATTAACGTGAATCTCCAACAAGTCCTTTAGGAAAGTATTCTCTAGGGTCGCAGACATGGCTGTGACTATCTAAGGCTGTTCCCAGATATGATTCCCTTTAAACGTTTCTACTCTCGCCTCGGAATCTTAAACAAAGCCACTCACGATTTTCGCAAAAAAAAAAAAAATAACCAATAAAATCCAAATTAAAGAACCTTACAAAACTCGCCTTTTCTGCAAATCAAGAATGGAAATGAAAAATCTCAAAAGACTTGCGCTCTCTAAATCTGAATTAGTAACTTCTCTCTAAATCTTAATTAATAGAAAATTACTATCTATGAATTAGTAGAAAATAACTGTTAGGAGAAAATTATTAATTCAGACTTGGAGTTTATTCGCAAAAGTATAATTGCAATTGTACTCGTAAATTCCTTTCATAAAAAATCTTGCAAATTCCATTTATAAAAAATCTTGCAAATTTCATTTGTCAAAAATCTTGCAAATTCCATTTATAAAAACTCTTGCAAGTTCCATTTATAAAAAATCTTGCAAATTTCATTTATAAAAAGATTTTTAAAAAATCTTTCATTAATAAAAACTGCAAATTCCATTTATAGAAAATGGAAAAAAAAAAAATCTTGAAAATTCGATTCATGTGGATTCCAGTCATAAGAAAGTAAATTCGAAATGTGTGTAAAAATTACAATGTTTGTAATTTGAAACTTTGCATTCCTGTGTGAAAGGGATTTTGCAAAATCGACTGCCAAATTGATGTAAACAATGAAACTAGTTGAAAATTAATTTTGTTCCGTCCGCGAGGCGAAAAATGGGGAGATAATAATCGTAAAATTGGGGAACTGATAACTTAAATTCCGTACACGTTGTACGTCGCTTTGTATAATCTAATTCTCGTAATAGTGAAGCTACAAGCTTGATGTATTTCAGCTGCAAAAAAAATCTCTATTTGAAAATTAGGCAAAATCGCTCTATCGAGCGTATAGGTAAAACTTTCAAGGACAATTGAAACAATCATAGGCGACTTTTTACAAATAAATGAAATATTTATCAGTTTGACAAGTATCAATTATCGATACATCTATCAAAGTATCATCAATTAGGAATAGGAATTCCAGATGTTTGTGAAAAAAAATCATGATATCAATAAATTGACAAAAACTATAACTTTTCAATGCATTTTACGAAAATTGTGATTCTTTTTCCGTTATTTTAATTTATTGTAAATTTGATTCTAAATTTGATTGAAAATATGAATGAAAATTAAATATACACGATTGAATACATTGTTTATTGAATTTTCCTAAGATTGAGCATTTTCAACATCGATTGTTCATTACGTTTATTATTAAACAACAATAAAGCAAATACAGTTTAAATACAATTTAATTACAATTTAAACACAATTTAAATACAATTTCAATACAATTTTCATTCATATTTTGAACGGAATTGAGTCTTGAATAATTGTTTAAGTGTCTATAGGTTTTTGTAAAAAGAAATTTTTAGATTAAATCTCGCTTCTACCAAAGATCGACTTTTTCAGGACGTCTGAAAAGAGATCCGGCCGCTTTTATATAAAAATAATTGATCAAAGGAGGTACAATTTTCTTATATATAGAGTAAATTAACAATGAAAAGCTCTTTACGAAAAGGAGTATTTTCCATTTGAATCAGACATCTTGGAAAACGATCGAATAGGAACGCGAGCGTGTTCTTTATTTTTGTACTGTGTACATATAAAAGATAAACTGTATATGATTCGTTTTTTTCTTAAAGCTCAGCTTCTTTCCGAAAGCTGGGCTTTGACGCTTTGATGCTTCCTTCGTTTCTAGTTATCATAAAAGCTCTCGTGTTCTATAAAACATGAAATTCGAATACCAACGTCCACTTTTTTGGACACCCGTCAATAAGATTTATCAATACGCTCACAATAAATTCAATAAGTGATTCAAAACGAGCGCAATATAATTGTATTCAATTAGTAAAATTGTTGCAACGAAATTTTTAAAAAAAAGAGCAAGAAAATTTATTAGAAATTACAATTTTTTTTTATTTATGAAATTTTTAATTATCGCATTTTTTAATTATCACATATTTTAATTATCACATATTTTAATTATCGCATTTTTTAATTATCACATATTTTAATTATCACATTTTAATTATCACATATTTTAATTATCACATTTTTCAATTAACACATTTTTTAATCATTCACATTTATTAATAACCACATTTTGTTAAATAATTATCACATTTTTTCAAATTATGAATTATGGAAATTCATATCTAAACACTATGTCGATCACTTTTTGTTTTACTTTTCGATTACTTCTTTTCTTTCTAGGGAAAATAAATTAAAAAACAGAACCGAATTGTGTAAAAAAGCCCTAAAAAAAAGTGTGGAAAATGTTAGCTTTTGTTCAGATTTTTTAAATCTTTTTATGATTATTAATTCTTTAAAAAAGTACCAAAAAAATAGTATATACAATACAATTTGAGTTTAAAATCCAATAAATTCTGAATGTGGGACAAATGTAGTCTTCATTCTATATTCCTTTTTATTAATAAAAATGTTTTATTAAATTGAAAAAATATATTTCCAATATAGGGCTGAAAGAATATTTCATTTCACATCAAAGAAACACTTTTTTTATTTAATAGAACGTTTTTCTCAGTAAATATTTGATATGCATTGTTGGATTTCATATTACTGATGAAAAGAGAAGTTAAAAATGAAACAATTAAGTGATTGACATAGATTGTGATTTGAAAGTTGATAAAAAAACATGTAAAAGGTATGAATACTGTAAAAATTATATAAACGTTTTTAAAATAGATACGAAAATTGTAAAACAAATAAAGAATGCATATAAAAATGATGAAAAATGTGTATTAAAAAAAAATTGGTAGAAAATATAGGGAATACAACAAAATATTCATATAAATAGAAAAAAATGCAGAGAAAGTAGAATAACTAGTCGAATAAAATTCAGAAGGCAGCTCAAATTTGTATTTTTAATGGGATATAAAATAAGAATGTAGTTTTCTTGGATCTTCAAACAAATTCAAATAAAATTATTTTCCCAATAAAACTCAAATTTTGTATATACAATTAATAAGATAAAAATATCGATTACTCAAGTTTTTTATGTTCTTTTTATTTTTTACTCGTTTTTAATGTATTATTTTCTTTTACAATTACCCATTCGAATTGCAAAAAAATATAATGTAAAATTAGTATTTATTTAAAATTATTATTTATTATTTCAATCATTGTTTATTTTTTTAAATTATTATTTTAACTATTATTTATTATTCTAAATGATCAACAAAGAAAAGAAAAAAGGGCAAACAGAAAAATGAAGGCACAAGGAAAAAAAGGCAAAAGGAAAAAAAAGGCAAAAGGAATAAAAGACAAAAAAAAGCAAAAAGGAAAAAAGGCAAAAAGAAAAAAAAAGAAAAAGAAGAAAAAAATGTTGAAACGAGTAAAAAGTAATTTAAAATATAATAAATATAATTGACGAGTTGTTAAAAGGTTAGTGAGTTTAATGGAAAGAAAAACTTTGGTTAATTAATCCTTCAAGATTATATAATTGTTATTTATTATCTTACTAGGAATATCGATCCTAATATCTTAAGATTGTCAAGATAATTGTGAATAATAAATGGAATGATTTATTATTATATATAGAATAAACTGGGATTATTTTGCATCTCAAGCAGATTATTGCGCTCGTTTTGAATATTTTAAATATTTTGGACATTGCTTTCTCATAGAGAAAGATTTATTTTAATGGATTATTGTAGAGAAGAAAAAAAGGATTCATCGTGTAATTTAATACCGAATATTATTATAAGCAAGTTCATCTGTACCTTCTACTCGCATTACTATGCTCTAAAGATATACTAAGTATAGAGATCACTGCACCGTTTATTTCCGTGACAAAGAGAGAATAGGTGTGAACTTGTGGATGAGTGAAAACCGAAGTGAGAAAGAGAATAGAAAAAATAGAATGTTTTAGTGTAACCGCCGATAAAAAAAGAAGCAAATCATTAGCATGTGTTTTCTCAGAGAGTGCACCGATCTCAAGAGCAATATTTATTAGTACTATAAATGAAAGTCGTTGTAAATATAATTTTTATTATACATAAGCAGACCTAGAACCGTTTCAGGAACGCTGTAACATAATTTAAAATGTTCGTAATAAAGCGATTATTTTTCTTTAAAAATACTTTTTCTTTAATAATCCTTTTTTCTTTAACAATCCTTTTTTCTTTAACAATCCTTTTCTCTTTAACAATCCTTTTTTCTTTAAAAATCCTTTTTTCTTAACATTCACTTTCTATTTCATTTTTCGAATGCACTAGAGTCCCGATCGAGGAAAGCTGCAAATAGACAACCACACCCTTGACTTTTCTCCTCGACCGAAAGTCCAGTGTAATTAAAAAAAAAAGTAAAGTAATTTTATTACTAATAAGCACGAATTTGTAAACTTTTTAAAAATTTCAAAAAAATGACACAACTTTGATAACAAAAGTAATTTCAATGAAATAAAATAACAAAAAGTTCATCAAAAGAACACAAAAAGAAAATTATTAAAAGATGAAAATACTTTTTGTCGAGGCTGTCGTGTTATCTTGACAAGTTTTTCAGCTTGAGAAGAAAAAGAAAAAGCATTGTCTAAAAAGCAGAGAATCATTTTTTGAAAAAATTGTTTGCAGATGCAGATTCTAGATTTTAAGGATCCAACAAAAATGTGAAGTTTAAGGCGAAAGAAGACACTAGGACTGTTATGATATTTGAGTTTTTTTCAGTTTGGTATAAAGCAGCAGAAAATGAAAAACCATAAAGTTGAAATAAAATGAAACGAAAGTTTGTCTAGAATAGAATGAAAAAAAAGCCATCACGTAGTTGTTCTCTACATATTTCGTTTTATGATTCTTTTTCGACGTTGATATCGGGCTTTATGTGACCTGCAAACTGTAAGATGAAACGATCACGTACAAATTCCTAGACTATTTCGTCCATAATTCTCACCAACATAATAACTGATCTAAACCATCATTTAACATTTTCGGAAATATTAAAAATCAATTTTACAAGTATTTCAAATGTCAAAATGCCGAGTTCACCTTGTACATTTTATTGAGTTTATTTCAAACACGAAATTTTCAAATCTTACATATTGAAAGTACATATGTGATTAAATTAGGTTCATTTTTAATTTTATTGTTAGGCGTTATTTAATAATAATAATAATAATAATAATATTATTATTATTATTATTATTTAATAACTATTTTACTACCACTGCCATTATATTATAAGTACTATTATTATCCACAATGCGCAATAAAAATGTTTATTAATATTTAATATTTTGCAATTAGAAGAATTTTTATTTACTCAGGAAATCATTCGAATGATTGTCAATAAAATACACGTGATTATCATTAACAATTCTCACATTATACAATCATATTCCAGAGTAGTATAAAAGATTTTAAAATATGATTTACTATATTTTAATTATACAAGAGGATCACTCAGTTTTTGACAAGATTTTGAAATGTCCATAAAAATTCCCAAACATTTTAAAATAATTCACAATACTTCAGAATATTCAGTAAAATTTACAAATATTCTACAATATTTCGAAATATTCTTCAAGATTCACAAATATTCTACGATATTCCCGAATATTCTGAAAGAATTTCCAATAATCTACAATATTCCAGAATATTCTGGAAGATTTTCAAATATTCTACAATACTCCAGAATATTCTGGAAGATTTTCAAATATTCTACGAAATTCTGGAAGATATTAAAATATTTTACGATATCCTTGAAAACTTTCAAACATTCTACGATATTCGCGAATATTCTGGAAGATTTAAAAATATTATACGATATTCTAAAGTATTCAACAAATCAAACATTTTTGTAATACTTCTAAATAATCTACAATAATTCCAAATACATTACAATATTTTCAAATACTTTGCAATATTTCCAAATACTTTACAATATTTTCAAATATTCTACAATATTTTCAAATACACTGCCATATTTTCAAATACTTTGCAATATTTTCAAATACTTTGCAATATTTCCAAATACTTTACAATATTTCCAAATACTTTACGATATTTTCAAATATTCTACAATATTTTCAAATACTTTACAATATTTCCAAATATTTTACAAGATTTTCAATCATTCTAGAATATTTCAAAGTATTATAAAAGATTCACAAATATTTTATAAATTTTACAAGTCAAATTTTAGCGCCAGATAAGTTTTATAAATTTAGAATTTTATAAATTCTTTGTGAGACTATTTGTTCTAAAATATTTTAAAATATTTCAGAATATTCTAGAAGATTTTATATTATTCTAAAACATTCCAAAAAACGTAAAATTTTATTATTAAAAAAAAATAATTGCAAGTAGAAAGGCCAACTTCAAATACATTATGTTTAAAAGATTTTTTAGGAGACATTTTTAGAAATCCGAGAATCGATTCTTTACAGAGATTTTGTTGATAAATGTCACAAGTTTTCTTTTAGACAACCACGTATCCAAAGTTAAAGAACTAAATCTCCGCCATTTCTTCTATTTCACAATCAAAGAAAGATAAAAACCTATTTTATTAGTTTTATTTAGTATTTTTGGGAATTCTGAAATTTACCAACAAAGATAAATTTTGAAATTGAAAATTTTTTCCTGACATTATGAAGCAATAGAAGCATTTTCACTGGCTATAAATTTTGAGGAATTTCAACACATTTTCTATAATCTTGACAAAAAAGAAGCAAGGTGCATTACCTCGAGCTCTAACGAATGAAGGGAGATGCACTCAAGTGCTTTTTTTAGGGTTGCACTAAGTTGGAAGGGGAAATTCCAAGTTGGTTGAATTTAAGTACAATTTACGTCCAAATTTCCTGTTAAAGCGAAGCAAACTGAGGATGGAATTTTCTTGAAAATAGAATGAACAGAAATACAATTTTGACATTTATGAGAGAGCAAAAAATTATGAATGATCGATTCAATTACGTCTCCTAAAAGTGAAGTGAATTGAAAGTCACTGTGCTTGTTAGTCTGTATATCTAGAGCATCTATTTTAATGCTTGAAACAAATAAAGTGTTTCCTCAATAAATAATACCTGTTTATGAATACTTTTACATAATAATTTATATATTCTTTTGTAATACTGTGCTTCAAAAACTCGACTTTTTACTCACTAGGGAGTATGAAAAGTTGAATTTTAAAGACACAATATTCCAAAAAATTATGTATGTAGCATTTGAAGAGTGCAAAGGTTAAATAATGATGATTTCACTGTTTAACGTAAAAGAATGAGAGGAGTGAAGTAAGCGACAATTTAGCACACTTTAAATACGTAAATAAAGTGCCCATTATTACGAAAAGTGCAAAAAATTTATTTTTCATTTATAACATTTTTATTGATTAATTCTTGATTTTATAATACCATCTTAAAATTCCAAAATTTATTCACTCGTTCCAATTACAAATTTGTTATTTGTCATTTATTGATTTTCATTTATTTATTTTTCATTTATAACATTTTTATTGATTCATTCTTGATTTTATAATACCATCTTAAAATTCCAAAATTTATTCACTCGTTTCAATTACAAATTTGTCATTTGCCATTTATTGATTTTCAATAAAAGGTTTCCAATCTTCAAAATAGACAATTATAATTACAATTATAATTACAATTATAATTTCTAAAAGAAGCCTTTTATAAAATATTGTTTTAAAAAGGGTTCTTTTTGATAAAAAAAATAGTAAAGTGCAAAAGCATTTGAAAAAGTTAAAAAAAATGTTTTCAAATAAAAAACATCCTTAATGTTAAAATAAAAAAATCTTCCTTTTTCAAAATTGACAGCAAAAACGTGCTTTTTCAAAAAAACTAAAATATTCATATTAGCATCAATTTTTATTATTAAACGACCCACTTCAGACCACTTTAAACTCATAAAAGCTGCAAACACTATCGTAAACATTTATCTGTATCAAAACTTACGATTTGGAATTCCTATTGTATTTTTTGTTGTTAAATATCGCTTTTTAAACATGTATAATAGATGACGAATATTTTCATGCGATTATGCTATTTATTAATGTTCATGATTGATTAAAATAAAAAAAACATTCAAAGATAAGAATAGGATAGTGGAACTCAATGGAGGAAGTTATTAATGGATTCAGTTATTCTTTTTTCCTCTTTTCCATCATTGTTCATCTATTTCCGTACCCCTTAGGCAGTAGCTCAACTTCCATTTCATCTCGTCAGTGGATATCAAACGACAGCCGTTTAGGTAAATCGCTGCAAGCGCTTGATTTCAATTAAATTACCTTTCAACCGATATTAGCCAACGAATCTAAATTTTCTCTTCTTTTCCTACCTATTCTCGTCAGACCGTCTTTTTCCTACTCTCTTTCCAGAATGAAATTTTTTAATCTTTCTTTCAATAAAATTAATCCTAAAATCTTTATTCTATGTTATCTCTTGTCTTTTTCATTTCTCCAAAAGCATTCAGTTTTTTCAAAGATTTCATTGAAAGCAGAGAAAGAAAGAATCAAAGAAAGAAAAAGAAAGAAAAATAAGAAAAAAGACAAGGAAACAAAAAAAGAAATCAAGAGAATCTAAACAAAATTTAGTTATTGTTTGGGGAAAAATTACATTTTGTTGTTCAATTATTTCATCAACAAAAGTAAATAAAATACTGTAAAATTTACAGTAAGATAGGTATGAAGAAAAAAATGTTTCTGTTGACAGAAGTCGACACAAATTTTGTCCTTAAACGCTAAACCATAAAGTTTTTTACGAGGAAAATGAAATTGCTGTATAAAACAAGTTGAGAATTTTAAATCGTTTAGGGATTATACTTTCTAACAAAATGTCTTGAAAACTCGAAAGCAATTTTACTTTGGAAACATTCCAATAAGACAGTGTAGGACTATTATACAAGCAATCATGTAACTGTCAGGAAACAGTTGGCTTTTCGACATTTCCACTAAACTCAGATTACAGTAGTTTCTTATTGTTAGAGCTTCCATGGAGTAATATTGATTTTTGCAAATACACTGTAATCTCCATGCAAAACTCTACCTCGAGAAATAATTGAGGTATTTTATCAACCAACGAATCTAAATAAGAATCCAATTTTCGTTTTGTCAAATATTCTAAGATTCAAGATAAATTATCTACGACTATCATCAATATCAATCAAAAAATGGAGTTTAATTTTTCTATGTGAAATTTAAAATCATTTACAGTAATTTTAAAATTAATTGCAAATTTGCATTTACAAATTATCAATTGCGAATTTTTAATTGAGAGTTTTTAGTTACAGAAATTTTCGTTTAGAATGAAATTTCCGATCATTGATATGTCAAACGTACTCTCTAAATCTGAATTAGACATTTTCTACTAATTCAAGAGCGAAAAGTCGTTTACCGATTGAAATAGTAAACATTTAAATTAAATATTTAAATAGTAAACTAATTTTTAGTAAAAAACTACTAATCAATTATTAAAATATAACTATTTTTTAGTAGAAAAACTACTAATAGTAATTTTCTACTAAAAATAGTTATATTCTACTAATTGATTAGTACACGGAGAAAAAAAGTTAGCTGTTTTAGCTAACTCTTAGCTATTCCAGCTAAATGAGTTTGCTATTATATGGATAGCAAACTTTTTTAGCTATAA
>WNHD01001437.1:0-22201 GCA_011057455.1 Ganaspis sp. Gsp50
GAAATAGCAAGTGAGTGGTGTAAAACACTAGGAAATGACGATGTATATAAGTTAAGAAAACTGACAGATGATAGTTACGATGATTGTAAAATAAATGTATGTAGGAAAATTTGGAATGAAAAATTGAAACTTGTTAAAAAAGGTGCAAAGGTTTGAGTTTGGGTATGTATGTGTACGCGATATACTAATTGAACTTGTAAACCAAGTCCACTTCTGGGCCGAAAGGCTGAATGTTAAATAAATAATAATAACTTACTCCTCTTTTAAATTTATTGAACAAATTTTTGGCTTTGACTTCTATTTTGAACAAGGTTAATTTTGTGGGCACCATTTAAATCATGTTTTTCTTTTTTTCTTTATCTTTTATTAAAAAATGGCTCCAGGGAATTTTATCAATATTCTTCAATGGAATTGTAGGAGTATTAACTCCAAAAGAGGTTTCTTAGATCAAACTTTGAAGGATTATGACATCCTTCTATTTTGTGAAACTTGGTTACAGCCCAAAGCTAAATTCTTTTTTAAAAATTTTAACATTATTCAAAAAGATCGTTCATCCAAAAGAGGTGGAGGTCTTCTAATTGCTATTAGAAACGATATCCAATTCCAAACCGTTGAATCCATTCATTCTGTTTCTGATATTCTGGACACTTTTGCTATTTCTATTCCGACTGCTTTTGGCCCTTTATTAGTGATTAATGGTTATAGGAATTCTCGTTCTGAAGTTTTTTCGGTTGATTGGAATAAACTTTTTGATTCCTTCTCTAGTTATTCAAATGTTTTTTTCGGAGGAGATTTTAATTCCCATCATACCTCTTGGGGTTGCTCTTACTTATGCCACTTGGTCAATCTCTTTTTGATTTTCTTCTTTTGTCTGACTTTACCAATCTTAACTCTGGTCAAGTTACTCGTTTTTCTGTCTTTAATTCTCCGGGTTCGGCTATTAATTTATCTTTGGACTCAAAAAATTTGTTTTTTCTTCATGGTCGGTTTTAGATGATAGATTAGGAAGTTACCATTTTCCTATTAAAATCTCTTTAGGCATTTCCTTTACCTGTTATGAGTTTAACTCACATAAATTTAACTTAAATATAAAGTTAATTGGAAAACTTTTGATACTTCTTTAAGGTCTCGCCATGATTTTAAGGAGCTTCCCTCATTCACTTGCGATAATGATGTCTTACAATCCTATGAGGATTTTTGTGTTGATATTGTTTCTGCTCTTCGTGCGTCGAAACCTAATTTTGATCACAGGCCAACTGGTAGGAAATTTTTTCCTTGTTCTCCTCCTTGGTGGAATGAGGAATGTACGTATTAGGTCGTCTCGCTATAAATCTTATATGGCAAATTTGTCATATGAAAACTTTATTAAGTACCAAAGTTGCCAAGCTAATATAATTAAGAAATTAAAATTGATTAAGCGTAATAATTTTAAATCTTATTGTAAAGATCTTTCCCCTTTTGTTCCAATTTCTGTAATGTGGGGTAAGATTCGTGCTTTTCGTTATAGATGTTTAATTTCTCCTTCTTCACCTTTCACTTCTGTTAATATAGATACTCTTAATCACATGAACGTTTATATCCAAGATTTTTTGACTATGTCTCATGATTTCTTTAATGTTATTATTCCTTCTTTACCAGAGACTGTAAAAAATTTTGATCCTTTTGAGTCGAGTTCACTATCCCTTGAGTCTCAGAATCCTTCGTCTTTCTTTAACTCTTTGCTTTCCTTTGAAGAACTTACTCATGTCCTTAACTCTCTAAATATTAATTCATCTCCTGGTTTGGATAAAATTAATTATACCATTATTTCTAAACTACCTCAATCCTCTTTAACTATCATGACGCATATTTTCAATTCTTTATTGAACATGGGTTGTTTCCCCCCTACATGGAAAGACTTTTTAATTCTTCTTCTCCATAAATCCACTCTCAATAAATTTCGACTTATTGCTTTAGCATCCTGTTTGCTTAAAATTCTTGAAAAACTTATTCAAAATCGTCTTCAGTTTTATCTCGAGTCTAATAATCTTCTTAAGTGTCTTTGTGGAACTTGGTGGGGCTCTCACCCTCAAATTTTACGTCTTTTTTATCAAGCTTATGCTAGAAGTCTCTTTGATTACGGCTGTCAAGCATTGTCCATTTTTTCTGATAATAAATTGTTTAAAATTTCTTACAGATAAATTTTTTATTCGTTCGTTACAATTTTCTAATCATCCAATGCTTCCTGACTTGGAAAAGCTTTCATATCTCTTATCTCATGGATTATGTAGATATAACTTGAATAAAGGTTTTTTTCTCTTAATTTCTTATTGTAAAATTAGGGGGCATAAGCCTCGAGTTCTTTGTTCTTCAATCCCTCTTTTCTATCTCTCTCCATTTGAATCCCACCTTTTTTCCCCTAACAATAATACCAGTTTTGGTTTTGTGCTCCAACACTCTACTTACTCTAATAGGGCTTTTCAAGATTTCATCTCTCGTAGTTTCCCTACTGATATTTATTTTTTCACTGATGGTTCCAAATCTCCTGATTTCCCTGTTGATTTCTCTTTTTACTCTCCTAATTTGAATTTGGAACGTCAGTTCAAAATTTCCTCTCATGCTTCAATTTTTACAGCTGAGGCCTTAGCTATTTGCGAGTTTCTGATTCCAAAAGTGTTCTTTTATTTTGTCAGAATTTTAGTTTTTCTTCATCAACATCTTATGTTATTCTTAAAATTCGCTATCCATTATTTAAAGTGTGTAAACGTAATTTAATTATAACTTTGTTTTGGATTCCAGGTCATAAAGGAATATCTGTCAATGAGAGGGCTGATGAGCTTGCCAGGTCGGCTTCCCTTCAGGGTTCTTTTTTGAATATCTTTTTGCCGCATCCGGATATTTGGACTTTTTCCCTTTCACTAAATCTCGAGAAAGTTTCTCAAAATTGGCGACGGCCCTCGGCCGAGGAAGATAAGGGTGTTTTTTATTTTTAAAATTTTTTCATAGATCTATCGACTTCTAAGAAACCATGGTTTCATGGAAGTAAGTTGGATAGAATGTGGATTTACTCTATTTCTAGGATTCGTGCTAACCACTATAATTTGGCTTTTAGCTTGGCGAGAAAAAATCTTTCTGATTTTGCAGAGTGTGCCTATTACGGTTTTGAATCGGAAGATATTAACCACGTGATATGGGCCTGTCCCCGTTATTCGGACTCTCGTTCTTCCCTTGAGCGGGATCTTATCGCATCCAACATATTTCCGTCCTATAATGTTGAATCACTCTTTTCCTATCCTTTCAAAAAAGGTTTTAGTTGCCTTATTTTCTTTTTGAAGAAAAACAATTTATGCCTCTGTTTTTCCTAACCTAGATCTACCAGGAATTATTATTTTTGCCATTTGTCAATTCATTTGCCTTTATTTTTCAATTTTCATTTTTTAACGCACAGACTACTTTCACAGTATCACCTACCAGTTTGGTGCAGTCTGGCACCACATTCTGCGAGCCATTTTTTATTTGTACAATTACATTACATAGCCTTGACAAATAGGTCACGCATTTACTGCAAGGGATTCTTTCCCAGACCTAGGCTATTGATCCCTCTTTTATACAGAGGTCAAAAAGAAGAAGAAGATGTCGCATCTTGAATTTTCAGCTGATGACATAACCTCAATTGAAAATGACAGTTTCTTCGATTTAAAGAATAATAATGTTTCTAATCAAAATATGAACAAAGGATAACATTTGTTGAAAGTCGAATTATCTTTGAACAAATAAAAGCGATTAATAATTATTTGCAAAAAAGGAAAAATAAGTTTCTACATCAATTTAAAATACAATAGTTTAAAACTAAAACTTCAAGATACGACATTCTAGAGATGTAAAATATACTTGATACATTCTGTTTTTGGAAATTTTAGTTAAGAATGTTTTCTTCGGGAGGGGCGAAGGGGAAAAGGGGACGACTGTGATGCCTGAAGTGGAACAATAATTAAGTAAAAGAAAATTCTCTTTTCAGTTTTTCGTAAACGAAAAAAATGTTGCAAACTTCACTATCATCCCTGATATGAAATTTACACATTTTATTTTTTTCTTTTATTAATTTTAAAAAATACCTATAATGTCGTGCAGGTCCGTGATAAGTATTATGAGGATAACCACTGCTGGAGCTGAATTCGTATTCGGGGCCCAAATATCCAGAATTTCGGTTGGAGCCAGTTTCAGCTGGAAACCACCATCTGGGTGATTCCTCCTCGTTGTCATTTACATTAGGCTGTAATCTCGGATGAATTGGTGAAACGTTTGACATTCGAATATCGTATCCGGCTGCAGTCCATCCTAATAAAGCTGCCACGTTGTAAAGAGCCAACTCGATAATATTTAATTTCGGCCTTTTATTTTCTCCGTTGTACAAAGTAGGTAATGGAATTGGCATTGGCATAATGTAAGGTCCAGTTAAGCCAGGTTTTACAGGATAATCCGTTGATGTCCAGTCACTTGATATATCAGGCGGTACCCCTGAATAATCTAGAAAAATAACATTGTGTTTGCATTTGCAAAAAAATATTAATTACGGACAAAAGCATATTTTACAATATCTTGCAAATTTATTAATTACTAATTAAGTAATATCAAAATGGTTACAAGAAAAAATAGAAACTTTAATAAAACATCAAATTTTTTTAAACTGGCCTAATTTATTGACAATCTTGCAAAGGCATGCATGCTGTAAACAACAAAAAGTGCCACATTCTTTATTTTATTTTATTGTTTTTTCATAACGTGAAGTTATTTATAAAAATTCGTCTTACCTTTCTTCGGGAGGGAAATTATTCGATCTAGCGAATTGACTACATTCTTGAATTATAAATTATTTTTGGTGAATTTCTTATGCAAAGGAGGTGATCATTGAGACAATTTTTCTTTTTTTGGGAAAATCATAAATGATAAGAAGTAGAGTGAAGATGTAAGTTACACTTATCTTTTTAATTTACAGTGTTA
The DNA here is from genome assembly GCA_011057455.1 of Ganaspis sp. Gsp50. Classification (NCBI taxonomy): domain Eukaryota; kingdom Metazoa; phylum Arthropoda; class Insecta; order Hymenoptera; family Figitidae; genus Ganaspis; species Ganaspis sp. Gsp50. The sequence goes on from WNHD01001437.1 coordinate 4,981, forward strand.
GAAACTTTTGTTATAAAAAATAAATCAGTTGAATGCAGAACAAAAGACCACACCAATAGTTCATGCAAAAGTACTCATTCCATGTATCTAGAACTATTATAGTTAATTTATTAGTAAAATAATACATAAAGTACATTGCATAGAAACAAATGTTGAAAAACGCATAAAACTTTCAAAAGCATTTTTATAACATTTCAAAATCAAAGTAAAAATTTAAATAAATTAGAAAATTAAATTAAATTGTTTTTTTAATTTTTATTGTTTTAACATCAAGGATGTTGCAAGAAAAGAAAAGAAATTTTTTTACTAACAAAAATTATAGAAACTTTCAATATAAACTATTTTCATTTTACATTCCTCCGTTTTTGTCTTTTTTAATTATTAAAAAAAATGCTAATATATTTTACTTGCATTTTACATCAATTATACATTATTTTTAAAAATTGATATTTTCATTATAAATTTATTTCTTTTTATTTATTTATTTATTTTCTTAACATATTAAAATACAAATAAGCAAGCAATTCAAATATCAAAAATAGAAAAGATAAAATACATATAAAATATAGCACATAAAATTATGAAATTCGGTTAGTAACACCAATTATAAAAAATTGGTTTAGATACAAAATATTATTCACAAAAAGAAGCAACAAGAATACAAAATAAGGTGATTTAAAGACAATATACGTGCACTAATTGTACTATAGAAGCTTTAATCTAGAATAAATGGTCTAAGAAACTAACTTTTTCTACTAAAAAAAACACTAAGTATTTTAAATAACTAATAAAGAAATAAGACAGTGAAATTGGAATTGGGATCAAAAAGGAATAATAGGAAAAAACTAACCAAACCAATAACTATTAGGATTTTATTATAACATGCAAGGTACTTTTTTACGCTCGACAGTCGATTTACCCCCAATTTTTTTGAAAATTAACAGACTCCATTAATCTCTAGATAATTAAATAAATAACCAGGCGACACGTTAATACTCCATCTAAAAATTAAATTATTAATAAAAACGATAATTAGATTAATGAAACCAATAAAATTAATAGTTTGATCAATATTTAAATAACTAAAATAATTACAACATTGTAATCAATAAAATAATAATAAACAAATTAATTAACAAATATTAGTCTGATTTTAGTCGTTAAAATTAGTACCATCTACGATATCAGACAAAATTATCAACATAAATTTCTCCACATTGAGTGGAGAAATATTATACTTCCAGTATAATATTTATGATTGACTTTTTAATTGACTTTCTTTTATTATTAGAAAAGACGTAAATGATACTTTCTTTTATCTTAAAATAATTAAATATAAAACCCTTTTTGGAAAAAACGTTTATTACATTCTCATCAATAATGAGAGTGTATTTTCTAAATCAAATATGAATTTTGTTTAAAGACGGAACAATTTATTTAAAATAAATAAATAACAATTTATTTAAAACAAATAAATAACAATTTATTTATTTAAAAATAATCAAATGCCGAGCGTCAAAGGACAGAAATCTAAAAAACAAAATCAACGTGTCCAACTCAAAAGGTTTTATTGAAAAAAAAAACTATTTCTAATTACAGGTGTGTGTCGTGTTCGATATGTTATATTCGTAAATTTCTTTTTCAATAATTAAAAGCTGAATCACTACATAATATGAGAAGTAAGAAAATTTCGCTCTAAATTGCAGTTACACTTTCTAATTAAAAACACTGTTTTATAAATGTAAAGAAAATTCGAAAAATATCTTGGTCGACTAATTTTTTCTCAATATCTGAATATCATTATGATTCGAAATACATTGAATGATTTTTAAAAACTATTAATTTCAAACAATTAGCAGTGTACTTTTAATCAATATTAATTACTTCTTCTGAAAGATATTTCCAAATATTTTTAATTTTTTTTTATTTTCAATTAGGTGATTTTCAGAATCTTTCGTCAATAAATATATAATCTTCAGTCTTTTTTAAAAAAATTAAATTAAACTCTATTCGTAAAATTTATTGTTCGACATTATTGTTTTTGTCACATTAAATCCATAATTTATTTTTGCAATATTAAGTTCACAAGTTTGATTACTAAAAATATAATTAGGTAATCTATAATCTAATTAAGTAGATCTATTTTTATAAGACTGGATTTTAATTAAACATTTTTGACTTTGACATTGTTTCAAATTTGTTTCGTAAGTTTAATGGTTTCAAATTTGTTTCGTAAGTTTAATGGTTTCAAATTTATTTCGTAAATTTAATTGTTTCAAATCTTTTTCTAAAGTTTAATTGTTTTAAATTTGTTTCGTAAGTTTAATGATCTAAGAATTCAATTGTAATCTTTATTTTTGTAAAGTTTGTTTCAGAAACGTTAATCTTTATACAATTGAATTCATAAATTCAATTTTTATTTAACTAAAAAATTTTAATTTCTGTAAAATTTATATAGTAATTTTGTCTTTTTTCACAGAGCTTAAAGAAAAAACAACAAGTAGACAAAAATAATTTTAAATTACTTTATTGAACTGTAAAAAGTCAATTAAATATAGAAATGATTTTCCTTGTTGCCTAATTTTTTTTTATATAAAATTAAAACTTTGCTTACATAAAATTAAAATTTTGTTTACATAAAATTAAAACTTTGTTTACATAAAATTAAAACGTTAGATATGTATAAAATTACAAACATTGAATTTTGAAATCAATTGCAATAAAGAAATTATTTTCCTTTTCGCCCAATTTTTTTATAAAATTAAAAATCATTAAACATTGAAGCCAGTTAGAAATTAAATTTAATTTTGAGTTCTTTAAGAAGCAAAAAAGGTTTCAACTCGTAAGAAAAATTGAGTATTTCGACATTGAAAGCTTCTGCAGTGAAACCTGATTAAAAATATACAATGATCTATTTATTGACATTATTGACACAGATTATTGACATCTGAAAACATATTTAAAAATGGAAATATCGCTTCAGGATTTAAATACAATGGATTAAAGCGTTTTGATATTTTTCAGATATTAGCGGACTGTTAGCTCTGTTAGAGTGTTATGTATCCTTGGAAAAGAACCAACACCAGGAAAATTGAGCTTGTACTTTTGTCTTTTTTGCTAAATTTCAGTCAAACTCTGGGAGCTTCGAGTTCCTCCATTAAAACAGTTAAAATCATTTATACAATTCTAAAAAGTCTTAAATTTAATTTAAAATTACGGAAAATACATGGGGGCCACTACTATATAAACAGTGACCCGTTAATCACTGCACCAGTTTTTGTATTTTTATTTTTTTTTGTTGTATTTTATAAAAACATGTCTTTTAGTCTTAAAGTAAACTTACAGTATCTTTTTTTGGTCCCTCATCGAATATTATTAAATTCAGTGCGTAATGTACAATCACTCATTAAGCATTACGCATTGTTTTCTGTCTTTTCAATGATTCACTTTCATTTGGTAAAAAAGTGGAAAATTATAATTTGCATCGAAAAAAAAAAAATAAGAAAATGGCCAAATGATCCTGCTGACGCTTTAATAAATTAGGTGCATTTTCAAAAATCGGTGCTTTTTTCTAAAGAAGGAAAAAATGAAACACATATCGAGATATACAAAACATGCATGCATTAATACTAATCACACAGTAAGAACTGATTTACGTAAATGTGAATCTATCCTGTAAAGTCTATTTTAATAAAGTTACTGAAAAAGCGAAATGAATTACAAGCCTCACAGCTGATTATTTAATAATTTACGACCTAAGTTTTTTCATACTAAGAAATAGATAATTTAATTTTCATTACTTAAACAAAATAACATTACATTCATTACTTAAACAAAAAAACATTACATTCATTACTTAAACAATCTACTATCAATCACAAACTTTAATAATATTGAAAATCACTCTACTTACTACCTATTTACAAATAAATTACGAATAAGTCCTAGAATTCTTAAATGTAAAAATATACAAAATGTTATAAATGAAAAACAGGATTATAAAACATAAATCTATAAATAAAAAAAATTGACGCATGAACAAGAAACCGGATATTTAAGGACATTATTAATAATAATAATAATAATAATCGACATTTTTAATAAAATTAAAGCATTTTTTTAAATTTTAGAACAAAACTTATAAAAAATATTTTAAAAAATCGTACTATAATTATCAATGACTTAGAATACTTTTCTTTTAACAATATACTTCTTCCACTTGGAATGTAAGAACAAAATTAATGAAAAAAGCTTTTCAATTTGTTTCAAGTAACAAAACAATCAAATCAATTTATAACAACAGTCATAAAAAATTAAATTCTGTATACATTTTTCTGTTAAAATAAACTCAATTTTTCATGAAATTCATTTTTAGAGGCTTTTCAAAAATCTTAAATTATAAAATGAATAAAATTACATGAATTATAAAATAAAATTGATATATAATCAATTAAACATTTGTTTTTGAATAGATGAACAAAAATAAACTGTGCCAATGTAATATATTCTTGCTAATTAATCATCAATTATATTGCTTTTAAATAATATTTTTTCAAATATTTAAAAACCTTTTTAAATATTTTAAAACCTTTTCAAATATTTAAAACCCTTTTCAAATATTTAAAACACTTTTCAAATATTTAAAACCCTTTTCAAATATTTATAATAATGATGCAACAAGTTTTCGATACATTTTTTTTAAATTTTGATTTAAATATTTTAATTTATATAAACTTCTTTTCGTACAGGTAATTTAATTATTATATTATATTTTACTAAACTAACAGAATAATATACCTACATACATTAGTCAAAAGTTAGTTTGCACCCTTTATAATCTTTTTTGATTTTGAATTTTGGCAAATATATTTTTCTTTAAAATACTAATAACCAAAAATTCTGCAAAAATCAATCTTGTGTGATTTTTAAACGTATTTTTCAAAAATGTTCTTTAAAACTATTCTTTTTTAAACGTAATTTAACTGAAATAATATACTAATTTGAAATAAACGGCTTGTCCTGTTATATACTGCAGTGTGGAATTTTTTCTTTTACAAATTGACGTACTTCAAAATAAAATAAACAAGGCTTCCCTATGAGGAAGCAAAAAAATATTTTAAAATATGTAAAATAAAGAAATTCATATTTGAGTTTGAGAACAAATTTTCTCAGAGATGATATTTTGCAAGAATTTAGCACAAAATAGTACATTAAAGAAGAAAAATGTAATTTCTATATTTTTGAGTACATCCAGTTTTAATCAACTATAATTAAGAATAATTAATCATGAAAAATCTTTAAACTTCTAAATTTTTGTTTAACTTTTAACCGGTATAAATTATTACACTAAAAGAAAATATTTAAGAAATTTCAATAAACACATTGTACATTTTAATGATAAATTAAATGTAAATCTTAAAGATTTAAGGAAAACGGTAAAAAATGAGAGAAATTAGTATGAAAATATGAAATGTTAGAAAATAAATTTCAAGCTTTAGTAATTATATTGGAAACATCAATATAATTGTGTTGATGTCTATAATATAATTACTAAAGATTGAAATTTCCTTTCTAACATTTCATATTTTCATACTAATTTTTCTCATTTTTTTACCGTTTTCCTTAAATCGTTACTATTATATTAAAATGTACAATGTGTTTATTGAAATTTCTTAAATATTTTCTTTCAGTGTACTTGATTTTATATTCTTTCATAATTTGTCTAAACACAGAAAACTAATCCCCAAAAAAATCTTCATTAAACATTCGCATAAAAATTAATTAATTACGAGAATTAATTCAAAACATGTTTAAAAAAATCAGTTTAAAAAAAATATTGACTTTGCGTGTACCTATAAAATAATAAAAATAAGAAGATCTCACCAAACAAGAAAGTTCGAAAATACATTTATTAATAATATAAAATTTTCTTGATTCATCTTTCACGGATTCTAAGCACAGAAGTAAAAGAAAAAAAAACGGAAAGCAGTTGTGAGACTTGTAAATACAAGATTGATCGAGATCAAATTGATTAAAAAAAAATTCTACCAATAACATTACTTATTATTTACACACTAATCTCCATCGAAATGACTTACGACTGGAGTAGATGTTTTCCTCGGATAGGCCTGCTATGAACAAACGTTCATTCGTTACAAACTATCAAACTCTCAAAACATTTAATCGTGCAAAACTTTAAATCGTCAATTTATCATAACTAGACGCGATCTTACTGATTAACAGCAATCTTATTGATTCGTACGGAAAAATTTCTGCGCATTATGAAAATTAGGAGAAGCTGAATTGCTACCTTCGGAACTACGACGTGGAAAATTTAACGAATCGCTAATTATCTCAAAATTAACAGGCTCTGAACTCTGACGGACAAAGTCCTCATCAATCTCTGGCCTCTTCAACGAAATATTCCCGATCCTTTCACACAAATTCTCGCTACTTTTAAATTTCAAATTCAAAAGAGGTTTACTCTCGGAACTATGGCTAATTTGAAAATCTTCATAATTGGACCACGTGCTCGAGTGGTGCAAAGAGCCTTGATTAGAAGAACCGGGATTAAATCTCTTGTCCAAAAAGACGAGTGAATTTTTCGATTTCGAATGCTCGTCATCAAGATCGCAAAGCGCGGCCTCGAGGCATTCAAAATCGACGCCCTCCCGAGAATTCGCAGCCAGGAATCTGGGCGTGGAACAGCCTAAATCCGCCTCAAAGCTCTCGTGCTTTGAAAGAGTGATACTATCTTCAAGAACACTGTACTCAACCTTAGCAGAAATCTTATCATCAAGAGTGTCCTTGCTACCCCAGGCTTTCATTTTACTAAACATCCTGAGAGGACTTTTCGAAACCCGAGACTTGTGATAGCACTTTTTCCCGACAGAATTCTCCGGACTCGATTCTAGTCCATCCACGTCATTCACTCGAACTGTGATTGAGCTCTTTCTATCTCCACTTTGTGCAGAATTCAAAGAACCTTTTCTAGAACCGGAAGGCGATCGGAAAAATTCAGCAAGCGAGTTGAGACGCGACTCTGAACTATCTCTACGTTTTGATTCCTTGGACTTGCTTCTGTCACGATTCTTGACCCGCTTTGCTGTTCCCACGAGTGTCGAAGCAACGCTCTGCACAAAATTTGTCGAATCTTCGCGTGTGCTCTTTTTACCTGAAGAAAGTCTTGAACGATTGAATTCTCTCGCTCCGATTGATTCTTTCGATTTTATTGAGTCTTTTGCTTTTATTGATTCTTTCGCTTTTATTGATTCTTTCGTTTTTATTGATTCGATCGTTTTTATTGATTCTTTCGCTTTTATTGATTCTTTCGTTTTTGATTCCTTCGATTTAATGGATTCCCTGAGTCCGAGCGATTCTCTCGATCTGAGTGATGTATTCAATGCTAACGCTTCTTTAGATCTGAATGATTCTCTGGTATTGTCGAATTCTCGAGAATTCGTAGCATCTAATTCTATAATTTCAATATCATCTAGATTAAGCTCGACGCTATCGGAATATTGTGGAATGTCACAGGCGGCATTGCTCGCCTGATCGTCAATTAAATTATTGGCGGAGGAATACAATTTTCTGGAGGTGGGGTTACCTATTTCCTGAAGAAGTGGAGAGCGATGCGCGTTTGCGAGCAAGGCAGTTCGTAGTGGAGTCTTTTCAAGGTCTGGTGCGGAGCGTGACCACCGTTTGCCACCTGGTGATGCGGGATTTGGTGGCTGGGAGATTATTGCTCCGCGCTCACGTTGGTGGAGCGTTGATGGTCCCCAGGTCTTACCCTTTACGCCGTCTGCTGGTACTAAAGGGGAGAGAACAAAAAACAAAACACTACTTGCTACTGTACTGTACTACCTACTTTTGCTGCACACTGTCGCCTTCAAATGCATCATTAGCTCGTCGTCGACAATGATTTCCAGCAAAACAATTACTAAATAATAACTTTCAAAATCCAGCAAAACAAATACTGACAAATCATTTTTAAAAATCAACAAATACTAAATCATTTTTCTTAAATCAGCAAAACAACAATAAAATAAAAAAAAACAATAAAACATAAATGTAAATAAATATTTAAATATGAATAAATATATAAATATAAATAAATATCTAATTATGAATAAATATATAAATATAAATAAATATATAAATATAAATAAATATATAAATAATCTATAGAATACAAATAAAATAATAATTTCCTTTTTGAATCAGCAAAACAAATAAACTGTACCTAGATTTTAAATTACATACATTTGAAAAAAACAATAGTTAAAAAGTGAAATTTGACGAGAATTAAATTGAGATGATAATAATAAACAAAGTAAAGAATAAAATATAAATAACAAAGTAAAGAATAAAATATAAATAACAAAGTAAAGAACAAAAAATAAATAACATTGTTGAGAAGAGGAAGATAAATATTGGACTTTTCACACCATGCCAGTAGAGTGTAGATAGACATCTTCAAATTCAAACGCATCTACTAAGCACGAACAACACGTCTTTCAAGGTGTCAAAAGTAACAGTTTCATAATGCTCGTGGGTGTTTAATAGAAAGTCACAAACACGATCAAAACTAAGTCCGAAGATTTGAGAAGAAGTATTACAAAAAAACGATAGAGAATTAAATATTATAAATTAAATATATTATATAATATATAAATTTTAATTTATATATAGAATTAAATAACAATATGCAAACAATCAAATCAATGTGATTCTAATTATTTTGAGTACCTTGAAATCTTTCTCAGACTTCGTGAAAGAGTAGTTTTATATCGAAATTCGCAACCATTTTTTTCATTTATGAAGTACAAAGGAACAATTTTTTACAATTTTCAATTTTTTAAAATACTCATTTACAATGTCCGAAGATTATTTTTTGATTTATCTTTATCTCCTTTTTTATCTTATCTTTTTGTTTATAAATAAATACGTTTATAATCGATAAATAAATAACAGGGATCAAAGTCGTTTTTTCGTTCAATTTTAGGTGCAGAAGGAGATTTTCAATTTTAGAAAAGGAGATTTTCTTCCATAAAAAGGGGATTTTGAAATCAAGAAAAAAAACATAGTAATATTAAAAATTTTAAAAACGTTAATTAATCTCTTGCTATTAATTTAAAAATACAAAATTGATTTCCTTTCAATCAATGAGTTTTCCATGGTCTCTATGAGAAAAATTTCCATTATATTTTATGGGTGTACCTGTGTGTGTGTGTGTGTAAAAAAATTAATTTCTCAATATTTCGTAAGAACAGGTAAGAATTTGAATTATTTTTGAAAAAATAAAAGTTCTTTTAATTAATGCTCTTAGGGATATTGAAAAAGTAATTTTCTATAGAATTTAATTACTCAAGGCCATTATTTTAAATATTAAAAGCATTTTAAGTATTTTGAAGTAATTTTAAATATTTTGAAGTATTTTGAAGTACTCTTGAAGTATTTTAAATCCTTTCAAAACATTTTAAAAAACTACAATATTTTAAAATCTTTAAAACCACTTGAATATACTTCAAAATATTTAAAGACACTTAAAACTGTTTAAAAATATTTAAATTTACTTTAAAATGCTTTAAAATATTTCAAAATACTTCAAAATACATCAAAATACTTTAAAATACTTAAAATTACTTGTAAATAATTTCAAATACTTCCCAATACCTCAAAATACTTTAAAAATACTTGAAAATATTTTAAAACATTTCAAAATACTTTAAAATCTTTAAAAACGCTTCAAAATGCTTAGAAATATTAAAATCTATTTAAAATTACTTTAAAATACTTCAAAATACTTCAAAATACTTGAAATCCTTTATATTACCTTATGATACTTTAAAAAACTTCAAAATATATAAAGATACATCAAAATAGTTCAAAGTATTTAAAAATAGTTAAAATACTAATATTTTTAAATACTTTGAATTAGTTTGAAATATCTTTAAATATTTTGAAGTCTTTGAAAGTAATAAAAAGGTGTTTGAAGTATTTTAAAGTAATATTTAGTATGTTTAAATATTTTTATGTAGGTATTTTTTAATGTTTTTAAATATTTCTAAGTGTTTTTAAATATTTTAAAGTATTTGGAAGTATTTGAAAACATTTTAAATTATTTTAAAGTAATTTAAAGTATTTTTAAATATTTTGAAGTATTTTGAAGTGTTTTTAAATTTTTTTATGTTGTTAAATATATTGAAGTATTGGGAAGTATTTGAAAATATTTTATTACATTTTCTTAAAAATTATTTTGAAGTATTTTGAAGTAGTCTGAAGTGTTTTAAAGTAGCTTTAAGTATTTGTAAATATTTTGAAGTAGTCCGAAGTATTATTGTTTAAAAATTATTAAAAAAAATCTTATGGATAATTAGGCGAAAAGGGGAAAAAATATTTGATTTAGGTGTTTTAGGGGATTTTCTTTAAAAAAAGGGAAAAAAAGAGGATTAGGTAAAAAAAGGGAACGAACTATGGTCCCTGAAATAAAAATAAAATAAATTTGTTCATTTTCAATTCAATTTTCAATTTTCTATTTTTCGTAAACGAAAAAAAAACTTTCCAAACTTCAGTACCATTTTTTAAATAGAGAAACTCTCTCAATTTTTGGTCTAGTTGCTTTCAGATTGATATAATTTTGCCCCTAATATATCACTGATTAGTTCTACTTTGCATTGATTTATTCTCCTTTCCATTGATTGATTATTTTAATTACGAACATTCCAATGAGCATTGACGCATTAGTGACTTTCTAAAATAAACACAGACTACGTCTACAAGTAACTGCAAAAATATTTACACAAGTGATAACAAATGAATTAAATTTCTTCATAGCATAAAAAACACAAAAAGGACAAGTTTTAAGTGCTTAAATAATTATTGATACCTATAAACGTAGTCAGAATTACTTGCTGGACATTAAAAGAACATGTAGATAACTTACAAGCTATTGCACGAAGTCGAGGTATGCTGGGTGAACCAGGTGGACTATTTGGCCTGGAAGGATTCCTATTTTTTCCTCTATCTAAAGCAGTATGTTGCACAGTAATTGTGTGCCGAAAGTCTGAAAAAGTCACATGAAATTAGCACACAAAAAACAACTTACAGAAGCAACAACAAAAAACAAAACATAAAAACGAAACATAAAAACAAAAACATAAAAACAAAAACAAAACATAAAAAAAACAAAACAAAAAACAAAACAAAAAAAACAAAACAAAAAAACAAAAACAAAAAAAATAATACTTTCTCTGCGAGGAAGCAATTAGTCGTTTATTTGTCATTTAATTTTCTTTGTTTTACATAACAAACGAAATCAATTAATTAAACCAATTATATACATGACAGACTAAATACATTTTGCAACAAACGCAAACGCATAGAATTAGAAATAAAAATATACCGGATGGAGCACTGATGTTGCTTCCAGGTTCCTTCTTATTTAACTTTAATTTCGATTTTTTGAATTTTCCACGCCTTTTATTAGGAGTGGGGGTCGTTTGTTGTTGAATAATCATAACGATTAACTCTCGCTCTAAGAGATCGATCTCCCGCTCAGCTAATTCTTGTTCCCGTTGTCTCAAATTTTCTTCATGCTGTCTCTGCTGCACTTGTGCTTTCGTTAGTTCTTCTTCCCTACAGCGCAATTCCTGCAAATGAAATAATTTGTAAAAACAAGAAAAAAATGCAAAAGAGAAGAGAGAAATATAAAAAAGAAGAAAGAAATCTAAAAAGAAAAAATGGTAAAAAGTAGAGAAGAAGAAAATGTAAAAAGAATAGAAAAGAAAAAAAAGATAGAAAAAATAAAAAAAGAGAATAGAAAAATGTAAAAAAAAAGGTATGAGAGTAGAAAACGTAATGAATATTATGAGCCATAAATAATTATAAACATAAAACTATATATTATGCTTATTACAAAAAAATATTTTTTTAAATATTCTGTCTATTGAATTCGGCAATAGCAAAAGGTCTTACCTCTTCTAATGACCGACACTCCTTTGAATAGCATTTGACAAAATTACGATTGTTATTTTTCAATTTAAGACACGTAAAAATTGTATACTAGATATTTTAAAGACTTTATATTTCACTTAATATTGTCTTTCACTTAACATTTTGAAATTTATAGATAAAATGTAAAAAAAATACCTTTTCTTTCATGCGCAAGCCATGAAGAACTTCCTCAATTTCAAGTCTCCAGTCGTCCTGCATCGTGTGAAATGATTCGTGTGGCGTGGCAGCAAAAGCACTCCTAACGTCATCTAATGCTTGTAAAATTTCAACAAAGCCTGGTCTACAATGGCTGTCTGAAGACCAGCAGGCTACGGAATAATTTCCAATATTATTATTGTTACATATTATACATTTGTCACAAGCTTTTATTGTTGTTTATTGAAATAAATAAACAATAGACAATAGAAGATATTAAACGAAATTTTAGATATAATTACAATTTAGTTGTAATTATTATTTATAACACACCTTCCATGAGAAATCTCCAGGGTTGTGGGCAAGTTGACGGTATTGGCAAGGTGAGTTTATTCACAGCAACTCCGTACGCAACTGCTAAAGCATCTATGCCTTTGTATGGCGTTTCACCAGTTAAAAGTTCCCACAACAGAACTCCATAGCTAAAAACATTTTTCAATTACTTTAAATTTAAATAAAATTAAATAAATCTAAAATCCAGGACTAATAAATACGTACATGTAAATATAAAATTTAATCTTTCTAATCTGTTCATAAACTTTAAAAAAAGCGAAATAGTTTCAAATTTACCTCCAAACATCGCTGGCCTTACTAAAAGTGCTTTTCTTAATAACTTCTGGCGCCATCCAAGCATATGTGCCAGCTGCTGACATGCGAGTGGTCTTATAAACTTCTCTTGCCAATCCAAAATCCGTTATCTTCAGAGTTTTGTATTGAAGATCGTCGTTTTCAATCGGTTCACTTAGTAATACTAAAATAAAATTGATCAATGATTAGTAAAATAAAAGTATTTGTTGAATTAAAATCAAACTGTTCTTGGAATTTAAAATCAAACAATTATTTGTTGAAATAATATATAATATATAATCAAACTATTACTTATAGTTATGAAAAAATTAATAAACTATTATTTGTTGAAATAAAATAAAATTATTATTTGTGACGCTCCACGAGAGAAGGACCTTATACGCTCTTGATATAAGGTCCCTTCTCTCGTGGAGCGTCACATTTGTTGAAATAAAATAATCATTTGTTGAAATAAAATAATCATTTGTTGAAATAAAATAAACATTTGTTGAAATAAAATAAAATTACTACTTGTTGAAATAAAATAAAATAATTTATTGAAATAAAATAAAATAATTTGTTGAAATAAAATAAATAAAATCAAAAAAGAAAATAAAAACTGCACATTTTGAACAAAAAAGTAAGATGAATTTCGAATTTACCATTAGAACTTTTCAAATCTCTGTGAATGAGACTAATTGGAGCTTTATTGTGAAGATAATCCATTCCTCGAGCAATTTGAATTGCCCAGTCGACAAGGACATCTGGTCTGATCTTTCTACCGCTAAGAACCCTATTGAGACTACCTCCGCGAGCATATTCCATAACAAGACACATGTTTGGCATTTTTAAACAAACTCCCTCGAGCTGCACAATATTCTCATGCTTAAGGAGCCAAAAAAGCTTCGCTTCTTGTCGAACATTTTCCAGTGTAACACTAGGCTCTTCATCTGGATCTTGACGAGCTGCTTTCACGGCAACTTCGTGTTTCTGCCAAAATCCCCTGAAAATGCAAACAAAGAACAAAATTACTAATCCGCTAAAAATGAAGGACTGCCTTCAAATAATTTCAAAAAAATTTAATAAATAAATAATAAAGTTTCAGTAAAGACAAAAAAAATACCTACAAAAAATGCAAAAACAAATTATCTACATAAAATGTAGAAACAAATTGTCTACAAAAAATGTAAAAAAAATAATAAATAATAAAGATTCAGTAGAGACAAAAAAACAATTACATAAAATGTAAAAACAAATTGTCTACAAAAAATGTAAAAAAAAATTGTCTACAAAAAATATAAAAACAAATTGTTGTCTACAAAAAATGTAAAAAAAAATTGTCTACAAAAAATATAAAAACAAATTGTCTACAAAAAATGTAAAAAAAATTGTCTACAAAAAATATAAAAACAAATTGTCTACAAAAAATGAAAAACAAATAATAAATAATAAAGCTTCAGTAAAGACAAAAAAACAACTACATAAAATGTAAAAACAAATTGTCTACAAAAAATGTAAAAAAAATTGTCTACAAAAAATATAAAAACAAATTGTCTACAAAAAATGTAAAAAAATAATAAATAATAAAGCTTCAGTAGAGACAAAAAAACAATTACATAAAATGTAAAAACAAATTGTCTACAAAAAATGTAAAAAAAAATTGTCTACAAAAAATATAAAAACAAATTGTGTCTACACAAAATGTAAAAAAATAATAAATAATAAAGCTTCAGTAAAGACAAAAAACAACTACATAAAATGTAAAAACAAATTGTCTACAAAAAATGTAAAAAAAATAATAAATAATAAAGCTTCAGTAAAGACAAAAAAACAACTACCTAAAATGTAAAAACAAATTGTCTACAAAAAATGTAAAAAAAATTGTCTACAAAAAATATAAAAACAAATTGTCTACAGAAAATGTAAAAAAATAATAAATAATAAAGCTTCAGTAGAGACAAAAAACAACTACATAAAATGTAAAAACAAACTGTCTACAAAAAATGTAAAAAAATAATAAATAATAAAGCTTCAGTAAAGATAAAAACAACTACATAAAATGTAAAAACAAATTGTCTACAAAAAATGTAAAAAACAATTGTCTACAAAAAATGTAGAAAAAATTCTCTACAAAAATGCAGAAAAAATTCTCTACAAAAAATGTAGAGAATTGTCAAATCCTAAGTAAACTGTAAACAAATATAAGAAACACAAAAAATGTTGTAGTAAAATTTTAAATATCCACGTTGTTTCAAAATAAAAATCTCTTGAAGATTTCAATAAAAATTTTCGATTATGTGATAAAAAGATGTTCATGTACCTGTAAACTTTCCCGAAACCTCCAACCCCAATAACCTCTTCTAATTGCAATTCTTCAAAATCAATTTCAACAGGATGAACATTATCGATCACCGATGACACTCTATCGATAGCTTCTGCCTCAATGACAAAATTTGCCGGAAAAATGCCAACTTTTCCCCGGATTTTGCCAGTCCACCAGCCCTCATCTCCAGAAATCTTTGAATCTTTAGATAACACCTAGAATAAAACAAAATACATTAAGAAAATTACATGATGATAATACAAAGATGTAATAAAGATACAAAAAAATTACAAAATCATAAGATCCAGATAGTAAAATTTGATCCATTATTTGAAGTTTCAATACAATGTTCCACGAAAAGGTAAAAAAAAATTATGACCTAAAAGTTTTACTTGTGAAGTAAGTTAAAATTAGATTATTTAAAATAAATCATATTTATGATTATTGGGAATGGAGGATCAGGATTGTTGGAAACTAGAAATAAATGAATGATTTTGCTAACTGACATTCAAATCATTTCAATTGAATTGTAATTAAATTTCAAACTCTTTTAAAGTGAATTTATCATTCTAATTTTTAATCTAGAAATAAATTTAAAATCTTCGTTAAGATTAAATATCACAAAGGTTTAAGTATAAAAGTTATAAAAAGGTTTATTATAAAAAGGTTTATTATAAAAGTTATAAAAAGGTTTATTATAAAAAGGTGTATTATAAAAGTTATAAAAAGGTTGATTATTATAAAAGTTTTAATTTGCCATTAATTCGCAACTTGAAGTTTTATACTTTCTAAGAAACATTTTTTATGCATTCAGTGCAGGTTTGTTAAATTGTGTAGGATTATTATTTACTGGATGCATAATTCTATCTTATTAATGGAAAAGGGTTCTCTGACATTGTGCGCATTTACATAAATTTAAATAAGTTCTCCTTTTCATACTAACTCACTTTTCTGTATTTGTGACAGTACTAGGAAATGATTCTTGCAAGTGATAACGAACTCTGTATAATGACTGAAAAGTTTTTAAAATAACAAATTTGGTTTTAGAAACTCAAAATCGGAGCTTAAAAAATATTGCATAATTATGTAGGTAGCATTTTTTTAAATTATTCAACTGTATTCAAAAACAGTTTTTATAACAGTTTATAATAACAGTTTATAATATCAGTTTATAATAACAGTTTTAGTTTGCTATTAAACATTTTTTAATTAATTTTAATTAATTTTAATAAATTTCAATGAATTTTAATACATTTTAATAAATTTTAATTCATTTTAACAAATTTTGATTTTTTGATATAGGTAATACAGTTTGTACACAAAGGTTTAAAAGTAATTAAAATTACTAAATCTTTGACAAAGAAAATCAATAACAACCGACAAGTTAATTGTGAAACTCATTAAAGAATAAACACAACAAAAATTTTAAAAACTACTTCAAAAAGCAAAAGACCTTACCGTGCATTAAATAGTTAATTTTCCTAGAATTAAAATTAAATGTGAGCCGAAATTAAATAATGTTTTCTCTAATGTACATACACAGTTATTTTTGATTAAAAACTGTTTCTTATTTGGATTAAATTATAAATTTATATAACTTTCCAGAAATTAAACTTGTGATTTAAATTTCAGCATATCTAAATTAATCGGCATCTTAAAAAACCAAAATACAGTAAAAAATACATACACTGAGAAAATGTCATTTGCTTAACTATTTGATTAAGATTAAAATTTCCATTTCCATTATACCCGAAAATTTTGTATACTTGCATTCTTTGATAAACAAAATTTACAATAAATTTACAATTTGCAATAAATTTACAATTTACAATAAATTTACAATTTACAATAAACAATTTACAATACGTCTACATTAATACACATTTTTTTATAAATAATAATAGCAGGGATCACAGTGCCTATTGTTTTTAAAAAAGGTGAATAGGTGTAACTTTTTTAAAAAATAGGGGACAAAAAATTATAAATAAAACATATTATTGAAAATTTACTAAAACTTGATAATATTTATTATTTTAATTAAAACACTGTTAAATATATTGGTGATATATTTATTTATAAACAAACTAAATTAAAACTGTCATTATAATTTATTAATTTTTC
>WNHD01001438.1:0-40984 GCA_011057455.1 Ganaspis sp. Gsp50
AAGTAACATTCCCTCCCTGTCGCCGGGAAAGACTCACTTTCGGACCTATATATAGGTAAGAAATAGGGTACTTTCGGAGCGTGTGTTAGAAAAAATATTATTTTGAATAAAAAATAGTAATGAGGTGTCCTATACTTGAGCTGGTTTTCCACGCCCACTGTTATAGACTCCGCCCACTAGTTTGCTTCTACTTATTCCCACACCCACAGTAATAGGCTCCGCCTACTATTTTCCCTTTTCTTATTTCCACGCCTACAGTTATGGACTCCGCCTACTAATTTCCCTTTCCTTATTTCCACGCCTACAGTCATAGACTCCGCCTACAGTCATAGACCCCGCCTACTATTCTCCCTTTTCTTATTTCCACACCTACAGTTATAGACTCCGCCAACTATTTCTCCTTTTCTTATTTCCACGCCCATAGTAATAGACTCTTCCCACTAGTTTTCCTTCCATTATCTTCATGCCCACTGTTATAGACTCCGCCTTCTATTTTCACTTTTCATATTTCCACGCCCACTAGTTTGCCTTCCATTATTTTCACGCCTACAGTTAAAGACCCCGCCTACCATTTTCTCCTTTCTTGTTTCCACGCCCACTAGTTTGCCTTCCATTATTTTCACGCCTACAGTTATAGACCCCGCCTACTATTTTCTCCTTTCTTGTTTCCACGCCCATAGTTACAGACTCCGCCTACTATTCGCCTTTTGTGTCCACGCCCACATTTATAGGCTCCGCCCATTATCTCCTATTTTCTTGTTTCCACGCCCACAATTATTGAATTTACCTATTATTTCTAGTTCTGAAATTTACAGGTTAACATCTACAGTCTCCGCCCACTGTCGCAGTCTTTTCCACGCCCACTGTTATAAACTCCGCCCAATACCCCACCTGTTAGTTATCCACACTCGTCATATCAATAATAATAACAACAATAATAATAAATAATAACATTAATAATGACAATAACAAATTAATAATAACATTAATAATAACAATAAGAAATTAATAATAACATTAATAATAACAATAAGAAATTAATAATAACATTAATAATAACAATAACAAATAATAATGCAAGTAACAATAATAACAATAATAAATAATAATACAAATAATAATAATAAAATTGATAATATTAATAATGAATAAAAAAACAATGAATACAGTAGTAAAAAGGTTTTATCCAATTTTAATTTAACCGACAAGATTTCACTTTCCCCGAAAGACGCATTCGACTTTGGCAAAAATTCAAAGCAATGTAAAAGAAAAGTTTATTTCTGAATCTTTGCAAAAGTACATAATTAAATTACGATCAAGAAGCCATAAGCCATTATAAACTAAAACAATATTCTCACGTAAACTTTTTACGCACTTCTAAAAACAATCTGTTTCACTTATTGATGGAATTTATGTGCCGGATTAATGGTTTAGACAGAAATAAAAAATCTTGAAATTATGCCCACTGGAAATATGAATGGAATTTAAAAAGAAAAATGTTAAACTGCCTATTATGTTTTTTGTTTTATTCTCGACAAAAGTAGCGTGGTCTTATAAATCGTCTTTTCCATAAAAGCGTAAATAAATTTGTCGTAAAATCAAGCGCACAATCGAATGGGGAAAGTTAATATATTGGAACCCAGTACGCTATAAAAATAACACTTTACCATTTAACTCGACTAAATCACGAAATATCGACAAGTAAATTCTTTTTTTAGCGTACAATTTAAATGTACTGCTTTTAACCTCAAATTTACGGCATACGATATAATTTTTCCAATGCTCTAAAATCTTTTTAGAAAAAGAATCCTTTCTTCCTGGAAACTGAGCCATTGTATTAACTATTAAAAAATCTATTTTAAAGAATTAGAAGGCGAAGTAAATAAATTATGGGCGTGGCTACAATGAGGTGGGACAATACAATGAGCCAATAACTGTAAGCGAAATAGTAGGTGGAATCTAGGAATGTAGGCGTAGAAACAAGAAAAAGTTGAAATAATAGGCGGAGTCTTTAAATGTGGGCGTGGAAACAAGAGAAATGTAAATAGTAGGCGGAGTCTATGAATATGAGCGTGGAAACGAGGAAACTAGAAATAGTAGGTGGAGTCTATAAAGGTGGGCGTGGAAACAAGATAAATGTAAATAGTAGGCGGAGTCTATGAATATGAGCGTGGAAACGAGGGAAGTAGAAATATTAGGTGGAGTCTATAAAGGTGGGCGTGAAAAAAATAACTGTGGAAATAGTAGGCGGAGACTATAACTGTGGGCGTAAAAATAAAGAAAGAAAACTAGTGGGCGGTGCCTGTAAATGTAGGGGTGGAGACAAAAAGGGAAATAGTAGTCGGAGCCAATAACTGTAGGCGTGAGAATCAAGGAACGAAAACTAGTGGGCGGAGTCTATAAATGTGGGCGTGGAAGCAAGAGAAGTATAAATAGTAGGCGGAGTCTGACTGGGCGTGGAAAACAACGAATTAGGATAGTAGGAGGAGCAAAAGCACTATGGGCGTGAAAAACGAGGTGGAATAATCGGCGGAGAGAACACACTATGGGCGTGAAAACTGAAAAAGAATACCAAACATAACCAATAACAGTGAACGTTTAACTAAAGTAGTAAACGTTAGTAGGCGGAATCAATACACCATGGGCGTTAAAATTACAGAAGTGGGCGGAGTAAATAAATTGTAGGCGTAGAAATATAATTATTATTTCCAATCTTCCAACACTAATAATACTATCACAATTTTTTTCGCATGTACATTACCCCACCACCCTTAAATTCACCCAGCATAATCTTTACCCCTCCTCCTTTTTACTATCAATTTTTTCCGCAATTTTGTTATTCCGTCCTCAAACTCAGTATTTTTAATATTTTCATTTACTTCTTTTTCATCCGTCAAATTTAAACCTCTTAAGACTCTATTTCAACAAATGATCTTGAATTGAATGCTGTGGCTGTTTACACAGAGAAATTGTCGAGCAAGAGGCTAATGTACGCGAGAACAAGTTCTCACTTTCGTGTAAAAGCGCGCTTGAATTACAATGGTGTGCTAAGACGATGCGAAGAAAGGTAAGATTCGTCTCGCAATTGCCGTTAATACACGTTAATTACAAGGTTGCACTCTTTGTTCAAGATCGAAAGTGCAGGAAGTAGCTGAATCTGGTGCCAGTGAACTTGTGATAATAACGACAATTTTATTGTCCTCGGAATAACAATAAACTTTAACGAGAAACGAGAAATTAAACTGGAAATAAGATCCTGCTGATTAAATTAAATCGTAATTAACAAAAAAAGCATTTCAACTTTCATTGAAACGTGCAAAAATGCTTTTATATTTGTTTATTTTATTTCCGTCCTATTCACATTTATCAGGATTGAAACTCTGCAACTTCCTGTCATTTAGTTTCTTTATTTTAATTTTAATAAAGAATAATACCTAATGAGTGTGGAGTTCAAAATACACAGGTTCTACAGAAGAAAAAAAAAATATGGAAAAGGGCGATGGTGAAAAATAGGCGGGATTAAAATGACAGAGGCGGGGCCTAAAGTTAATGGGTGGGGGAAATATGGGATGATCTATTAAATTTGTGGATGTACAATTAGTATAATAATTTACGCCAATTAATTTGATTTACCATGTCTACTTTCTTTGCATTTTATCCCCACTTTTTTGTTTCCACGCCCTTAACTCCACCCACCGCACAATCTCTTTATTTTTCCCATTTGTAATTTATTGGTCCCGCCTACTATACCCATTCTTTTAGTTCTCACTCACGTAGTGTATTTACTCCGCCTACTGTTCAATCACTGCATTTTTTCACGCCTATAATATATTGACTCCGCCCACTTATTCAATTTTCACGCCCATAATGTGTTGACTCCACCTACTTATTCAATTTCCACGCCCATAATGTGTTGACTCAAGCTACTTATTCAATTTCCACGCCCATAATATATTGACTCCGCCCACTTATTCAATTTCCACACCCATAATGTATTGACTCCGCCCACTTACTCAATTTTCACGCCCATAATGTGTTGACACCGCCTACAAATTCAATTTTCACGCCCATGCTTTGTTTTCTATGCCTATTTTTAAGCCTGAATTACGTCTTAAAGCTATACTCCTCCCATATTGTCTTCGCACCTCCCACTAATCAATTTAAGCATTCTCTCCTCTCGTAAAATAGGTCTGTTACTTTTCCTTACAGTTTCGCATGCGCAGAAGTCAGCTATGATTGACATACATGCGCAGTAGCTAGTCATGATTCATATAGCTGCGCAGTAGTCACCTATGACCGATATATATGCGCAGTAATCGCTTACGACTGACAGGGATGCGCAGTAGTCATCTATAATTGTTTTAGATGCGTAGAAGTCACCTACAACTGAAACACATGCGCAATAGTCGTCTATGACCGATAGACATGCGCAGTAGTCGCCTATGACCGATAGACATGCGCAGTAGTCGCCTATGACTAACACACATGCGCAATAGTCACCTACGACTAATAAACATGCGCAGTAGTCGCCTATGACTAACACACATGCGCAATAGTCACCTACGACTAATAGAGATGCGCAGTAGTTACCTATAACCGATAGACATGCGCAGTAGTTTTCTATGATAGTTAGACATGCGCAGTAATCGCCTATGACTAATACACATGCGCAGTAGTTATCTACGAGTTTCAACCAACAACAAAAATTACTCGAGACATTCTTAAGAAACAATCGAACATAAAATGGAAAGAAATTAGATTTTTGTGTCAGCAAGTAAGACGCAAGTTAGTTAACACATTAACTGTGTCAGAAAAAAATGTTTTTACACTTTTTTCTCCCTGTTTCAAAATTCTACAGTCTAATTGCATATCCTAGTATTTAAACACAAAAAATAGGAAACTATGAATCCGGATCAAGTGACCACAAATCCAATTAACTCATTGAGAGATGAACTCTTTACGACATTCTCAGATTTCCAAAAGAAAAGAGCTGCATTCTGAGAAATTTGATTGACTCGATTTTTTGTGAGGCCTGCGACCTTGCGGTGACTCAGGGCCATCAGCCGGTAAATACTGCGGAGTGTTTCTAAAATTAACTCCACTCGCATTCCGTCTCGGGACAACTGACGTCACAAATCCAGAATTCCCTAACCCCGATACTTTAAGCGACACAAAAGGTTGTAACAAACACAAAAATGCTCTTGCCTAATATGGACATGTAAAAATGATTAGGCTTTAGACATTGTTCGCTTCAGCAGTGACTTTTTATCTTCTTTCAAAGAGTCAGCTTAAGAAGAATACTGATTAATTGCCGGAATTTTTCAGTCTTTTATGAGCGCAAAGAAGCAGATCGAAGCAAAGCATGCTAAATTGGACTCTTTCAAAACAACATTGGGACGAGTTTTTTTTTTAAAAAAAAGTATGTAGGTAGATCAGAAGATAGCTTTTGATCGAAAAACACCATTCAAGATTGTCATTCTTTTAAAATTAGCAAATAGCATTTGCAATTGTAAATCATTGTCCACCAATAAATCATTGTCGAGAAATTGAATATTAAAATAAATATCTAAATTTTTGTACATCATTTTAAAAGTAATAAGAATCGTTTCACTATTCCAGAGTTGTAAAATATTACCTCTTTTCAACACTATTATATTTTAAAGGTTATAATCTTATTTCATGAATGGAATTTACTACCATCATTATGGAGATAATTTCATGCCACTGAGAAATGACTAAATTAGACAAAACAAGATGTGGTGCGAGCATTTTTTGCCATCCTGGAATTTAAAGACACATTTGCCTCCCTTTTACTTTACTTTATCACTCAATTTATTATATTGAAAAAGGCATTATTAAACTCGGAATTTCATAACCTGTTTTTTTAAAACCTTTTTTCAGATCTTTGAGCTCTTAAACAGATCGTTGACAATAATATAGTAATTACCTTTCTACTTAATTAGCTAAAGGAATTCTATAGAGAATATGAACAATTAAATTAATTACTGATGTGTAATAATAAATTAGAAAGTGATTAATGTGTACTTTAGTCTACATTATCGTACAAAGTATAAACAACAATCGTGCCAATTACGAATAAGAAAATAAAAAATTTTTAACTTTTGGTGTGAAACTATTTTTCTCACTTTGTAAAAGAAAATTTTTTATGGAATCTAATTTATTGTTATTAAATGTAATACAACGGATAATAATTATTTTAATATTTGGCGTTTCCTCCTTGACCTAGAAGTAGTTGCAATACATCCGTTAAGGGGAACTTTGCACTATTGCAAATTATTGCCTTGAGGACCTAACGAGCGCGTTTTTGCGCCTGTGCATAATGACCGTTACTGAAAAGTTTCTTTTTCTAGGAACAATAACTCCATCAAAAATAAATTAATAACAAAGCATTTTTTGTAAATGTGAAACGTTCCGAAAAAAGGGACCTTAGAGGAAAAAAAATTGTAGGTTATGTTTTATGCTACTTTTAATTCGATTAAAGCTTCCATTTTAATTATTTATAATCGAAAACAGTTTTTCTTGATAGTATAAATACAAAGTGTCCATAAAAAACTCCTTTTGGTTGCAAATAATTAAAAACGAATCATTAAGCAAGCTAAAAATTTCAAACATAACCTGCAAACGTTTGCATTTAAGGTCCCTTCTACGGAGCGCGAAAAAAATGATTTTTTTACTCTTGTTCTTTAAATAATAATAAAATACTAAACATACATAAAGATAATATACATACGTAAATTTATAAGACTGTAAATTTTGCTAAAAACTTCAAAAAGAAAAAAAATTAATATATATATTAATAATTAATAATAATAATAATAAAAGTAATAAAAAATAAAATATTATTAGTAAAAGAATTCTAAAAATATTTCTACGATTCTGAGAATTTTATTTCTTACAAAAATCCACTTTTCGTTAATTTAAGTCAGAAAATCGACTTTTTCATCTTTAAAAATTAAATAACTGGTAACCAGAAATATCAGAGTGAGTATTGCACATCAGTAATTGAACCAGTTGCTCTTTTCATTTTATTGGTATTAAAATAAGTCACATGCAGTAAAACTTGTTTTTTATGCAGATATAAACCTCGTGCCGGATATTATATTTATTTTTATTTCAATTATTTTAGAGATCAGGCAAAATTAATAAAAGACAGAAAATTAAAAAAAATAAAGAAAACAATAAAGAAACAAATAAAGAAAAAAATAAAGAAACAAAATAAAGAAAAAATAACGAAAAAATAAAAAAAATAAAGAAAAAATAAAAAAAAAACAATGAAGAAAAAAATGAAGAAAAAAAATAAAGGAAAAAAATAAAGAAAAATAATAAAGAAAAAAATAAAGAAAAATAAATAAAGAAAAAAATAAAGAAAAACAATAAAGAAAAAAAATAAAGAAAAAAATAAAGAAAAAACAGAAAAATTAATGGTCGTTTAGGAAATATATTAAAAGCTTATTATGCGACTATTTTACCCTTTGCTCCTCCCACTTTTCTTCTAGCTCCTCCTACGATCTTATTGTGTATCCACTCTCATTTTATTTATTACTATTTTTTGCTACGATTATTTTACTTTTTATTATCGATCTTCTCTTATTACTATTTATCATTGCCCCTCTCATTTTTGTATTTATTCTTGTCCTTTTTAAAAGCTGATATTTTGCTCCGCCCATTTTTAAACTTGCCCCGCCTACTTTACAATCTTATGCTCCACCTTATTCTCTCCTAATTGTGAATGCAACTTCTTTTGTACTACAAATGTAAAACAATGTTGTCCTTCTATTTTACTCATATTTTAACAACGCCCATTTGTCCCAGAGTAATTTTCGTTCCGCCCATTCTACTCTTAATTTACAAGCCACGCCCATTTTATAATCTAACAATTTTTTAGAACATTTCAAAACTTTATTTTTTAGGTTCGTCCAATCAATTAACTATTTTCTAATATTTTTGTTACACACCTAGTTGCTTTTGCTCCTCCTATTTTAACCACAATTGTTTTTAGCCACGCCTACTTCAAAATTAGTAATTTTTACTTAAACCATTTAACCCTTATTTTACTCCCTTCGATAGTATAATCCATTTCTTATACTCTCAAGTTATTACATTGTAGAGATCTTATGAGCTCAATATTAAAAAGACGCACCAAGATTCCGTCCCCTTTTTGTTTCGACTCCGCCCACTTTACATTTGCCCCGCCCATTTAATTCTGCAAAATATATTACGCTCTTATTTTATGAATTTTTGACTGTTGTAATTTCCAAGTCTTCTAGATTCAAATGGAATTTGGAAATTGAATTCACTTTGTTATTTCATAATTTTTGTAACATATTCGTGTCGTCATAAAATGTAAGGACTCCGCCCATTTTTTAGTTACAATGAATTATGCTCCGCCTATGTTATTTTTCCATGCGCAGTAGACTTCTATGACAATATCATATGCGCAATTGTAACACACGGCTACGTCACTGTGCGCAGTAGTCATACAAGATTGTTACACATGCGCACTAGACACCTATGACAATTATACATGCGCAGTGGCCATCTACTAAACTTGTACATGCGCAGTAGTGCTGTATGATACTTACACATGTGCAGCAGTTGTATATGACACTTATATATGCGCAGAAGATATCTGTGACATTCGTACATGCGCAGTAGACTTCTATGACAGTTATGCATGCGCAGTAGTTACCAATGACCTCTATACGTGCGCAGTAGTCGTCTATGATCACTATACATGCGCAGTAGTCGTCTACGACCTTTATACATGCACAGTAGTCGTCTATGACCTCTATACACGCGCAGTAGTCGTCTACGACTACTACACATGCGCAGTAGTTACCAATGACCACTATACGTGCGCAGTACTCTAATATGACCGATACACCTGCGCAGTAGTCATCTATGGCACTTATGCATGCGCAGTAGGCATTTACGACTGTAACACACACGCAGTATTCGCATAGCACACTAAATAATGAAAAATCAAACTATAAAAAGAGAAAAATAAGTAGATAAAAATGATTGCGAAATTCCAAAGAAGAAACCAATCATACGAATGCTAGCTTGCAATTGTCAATAAGAAAACAATTATTAGATTAAAAAAAGCCTTAACCAGTAAGGACTACATAATTACTAACAAAATAAAACGCACTTAAAAATTGTTTTAATAATAATTACTGATATAATTACTACTTTCAGCATTAAAAGAATTCAATTACAATCCAAAACATTTCTTTTTCTCCCGTGAGGCAATAAACTTCCTTTGGAATCATTCTATCAGCTTTTATTATATTGTTTACGTGAGATTGCTTAATTTACGCGAAAATGGAATCGTACTTTCTTACATAGAAAGGTTTTTTTATGACAGCTTTGAAATATTATTATTGAAAGTGATAAAAGAAAAGAAATTGCATAGTTGTAGTATTATTCCCGAAGGTGTTGTAAGAAAGAATTTCAACTTCTAGACTTTATTCAAAAATATTGCATGCAATCTTGGTCAAAATGGAACGTAATAACAGTAGTTCTTTCTCGATAAAATATTAGGTGTACAGTGTACACGTATGAACAGTAAAGTTGCCTGAGGCGAATAGATAGTCGAGTGTGTTTGACCGTGAAGCTACTCTCGTCAGGAAGACTTATTACGAAAACATTGATCTGATCGGAAATTGATTTTTCTTATCGGTCAGCAATTCCAGACCCGGAAAAGCGGGATGATTTATTATGGCTTTAAAGGTCAGACTTTCTTGTGAATTTTTAGTTTAAACTTTGCTCGGACCGAGAGAGAAACCAGAGAGCCTTTTAATCACTCAAAGATCTGTACGCGTTTTATCATTTTTGGTAATAAAATGATTCGATAGTTAAGAATTTCCTGGCATTTCTAAAGAGAGAAATTTTATGTTACACATCTTAGTATAAATTTACTTATGTAAAGTAATCTTCATACGTTAATTTCACTATCAGCGCAGGTTGGCAATTCTGAGTTTATGGCGTGGAAAAGTATTTCAGTTTTTAAAAAATCTTTTTAAAACTCATAACTCATTTTATTCATTTTAACCACAGAAACATTTCCTGCTTTTAAACTATTGCTTAAAATTTGAAAAACTTAAATAGCATTTTTTTTTAAAAATGTCAATTAGACTAAAATTAAAAATATCTTTATATCAATTGAACTTTCATAATTTATTTCATTATACTGACTGTTAAATGACAATTATTAGGTACACATTATAAATTCATTACTATTCTTTTCTAAAAAAAAATTTTTAAAAAAATTAAAAAAAATTTATTTATATAAATGAAGATAACATTTATTTTTAAAAGTTTTAAGTTTTTTTATTTGAACAGAAAGACAAGAAGCACTCAAGTATTTTATTTACAACATGAGTTTAAACAAACTACAGTTATTTACAAACTTTTTTGTAAAATGAAGAAAATGGCTTTCATGTTTTTTTTAGTTTTGCAAACGATAATTGTTTAAAACATTATTGTTTAGGCAATCATTCTTTAACAAGTTATTATTTAAACAATCATTGTTTAAAAATATATTAGTTAAAAAATAATTGTTTAAACAAACATTAATTGATTAAACAATCATTGCATACACGAATATTAATTGTTTAAACAATCATTGCATAAACGAACGTTAATTGTTTAAATAATCATTGCAAAAACAAACTTTAATTTTTTAAACAAACATGAATTGTTTAAACAATAATTGCATAAACTACCATTGTTTAAACAATAATTGCATAAACTACTATTGTTTAAACAATAATTGTATAAACAAACATTAATTGTTAAAACAATCATTGCCTAAACAAACATTAATTGTTTAAATAATCATTGCTTAAACAAACTTTAATTGTTTAAACAACAATTTTTTAAACTACCATTGTTTAAACAATCATTGCATAAACAAACATTAATTGTTTAAACAATTGTTACTTAAACAATGATTGCATAAACTAACATTAATTGTTTAAGCAATTGTCGCTTAAACAATAATTGCATAAACTAACATTAATTGTTTAAATAATTATTGAATAAACTACTATTGTTTAAAGAATCATTGCATAAACAATCATTAATTGTTTAAACAATTGTCGCTTAAACAATTATTGCATAAAGAAACTTTAATTGTTTAAACAATAATTTCTTAAACTACCATTGTTTAAACAATCGTCGCTTAAACAATCATTGCATAAACAAACATTAATTGTTTAAACAATTGTCGCTAAAACAATCATTGCATGGACTAACATTAATTGTTTAAACAATTGTCGCTTAAACAATTATTGCATAGACTAACATTAATTGTTTAAACAATCGTCGCTTGAACAATTATTGCTTAAACTACCTTTGTTTAAACAATCATTATTTAAGTTACGATTGTTTATACAATTGTTTCTCAATCATTGTATAAACTACCATTGTTTATACAATCATTTAAGTTACCATTGTTTCTCAATCATTGTATAAACTACCATTGTTTATACAATGTTTGTTCAATCATTGTTTAAACAATTATTAACAAAAATCTTTTGCGCACCTTTTGCAAAAATTCATTTTAAATTCCGCTTTCATTGCTTACAGTTTTCTTTCACTTATTAACAGTCAAAAAAGATTGTCTCGTCATCTATTGTCATCAAAAACATTCTTTTAAATTTTTAAAAAATCAACAAACTTAAAAAAGTTAAAAATTAAAAATAATCAATTTAAAAAAATCAATAGAAAAATGCACCAATCACTTTAAATTAATTAAATTACAAATTGAATCAAAAATCAAAGTCAGTACGTGCGAAAAAGACTTCCTGAAGTTGGATCGTTGTTGAAAGAATGCAAACTGCAGATAAGGCCCCAAGTGAGAGAAGGTGGGAGTAAAGGACGAGAGAAAGAAAAATAAAAGAGAGCTTTATATATATTAATTCCACACACGTGTAAAAAAACATACACACACACACATACACACATATAGACGCAAGAGGGTAATGTAGTCTTGCTCGACTGCAAGACAAGGGTGGAGGGGGATTTGGACCGTGACTGGGACTCGGCGAGTCGAGAGAGGGGGTGGGGGGCGAGGATTGGGACCGCACTATCGTTGCGCGGAGAGGGAAGGGGGAGAGTACTGGGACCGTGCTATCGTTGCGAGAGGGAAGGGGGAGCGGTCCCAGGTTCGCAAAGAACCACGTCTCATGGCAGCCACGAGGGTTTTAGAGCGTTTTAGTGTCAGTCAAAAAGCCAGAGTGTTCAGGACGCGACGCATGCACAGCAAGAGTGCTTGTGATTTGTGTCACTGTGTGTGTTGTTGATTTTTTTATTTCGTATTTTCGTTTCTGTCGCGCGCACATTTTCTTATAAAAGCGGATCTTACAAACAGTGTGGACCTGGCGCTCAGCCAATTAAGTACCGGAGCGTATAAAAAATCTGTCCGGGGAGCCGGAGAAGCGCATGGTCAGCGTTCCAAGTGCAGTGGGTGCATCGTGCATCACCAGTTGTGTCATGGGAGTGTTGAGGACTAGCTCGTGCTGAGACAGCAGGATTCGATCCTGCGTCGGTCTTTTTTCTCTCTCTCTTTTTTTTTAATTTAAGAAAAAAAAGAAGATCTACTGTACGTTTTATTTTATTTTTTGGGGGGAGTTAAAAGTCAGAAATAAAAAAAATAATAGAGAAGAGAGCTCTTCGAAGCGGGGGCAGGATTTTTTAAAAGAGAATTTTCGGGGCAGATGCGACATTCATGTGCCTGACAGAGGACGACGATTAGACCACCGTGAGTTGATAATTGGAATTAACATTGTTTTAATTAAATGATTAAACTCGACGATAGCTTTAGAAATTTTTCTGTTTTTCAGAATTAAGAAACTAATTAAAACACATTAATTAAACGTATTATTAATCATATTAATTATCAATTCCTTTCTACACAACGCATTGAATACTCACGAAACAATTTTAATTTAAAAATAATTTTTCATTCACGCGGAAAGAATCTCGTTTTGTAAAAATAGAACGATGCGGTTTTCGTTAAAAAGAATAATCGAATAGGGTTCATTTCAAAATCTTAAGATTCAAATCCGGGAAAGATTTCAAATTTTCAATTGATAATTTATTTTTAATTGAAATATAACTAATAATCATAATAATAATAGTAATAATAATTTTGAAATTAAAAATTCTGGGAAAATTCATAAAGTTTGACATTAATAATAATAATAATAATAATAATAATAATAATAATAATAAAAGTAATAATAATAGTAATAATAATAATAATAATAATAATAGAAATAATAATGATGAATAATTGAAAACAGAATTAATAATATTAATAGTAAACATTATAAAATAGAAAAAAAATACAAAAATAATAGTAATGATAATAAAAAATGCAAAATTGTGCATAAATCATTTTTTTTCAAAAACTTGTTTTGTAGAAAACAATAATAATAATCAGCGTTTAATAAATAATGGATCATGAAAAGTATGAGTCAAATTAAAAAAATATATTAATAGAAAATTATATTGAATTTAAATCTGCATTTAAAATATTAAGAATAATTAAAATTTGTATTTAAAATAATAATTTAAATATGAATTTGAAATATTGAGAATAATTTAAATTTATATTTTAAATATTAATAATAATTTAAAAAACAAAGTAATGCAAATTGTACTAGGATTTTAAATCAGTTTTAAACAAATTCTTTGTGATCTTTTTTCTACAAATGGACATTGAAATTATTAACCAGACAACTTATTTCGCCTGCCATTGACCGTTTTAATCAGCTGCTTGCAAATTGGGCACTTTGACTAATTGAATAATGCGAGTATTTGCCATTATAGGTCGTTAAATTCTCCTCGAGGTGAACTTTAAATTTGTATTGAGAAACGAAATACCTACGATTATTTATTTCTAAATAACGTTAAAAAATTAAACTATCGATAATATTAAAAAATTTCAATCATACCAAAAAAAAAAAAAAAAAATATTTTTGATATTCTACCCGAAAAATAATTTATTTCTCTTTATTTATTTAAAACTATTGCAATTTTTAATTATTTTTCTATTTTATTTAATTTTATTATTTAATAGAGTAAATAATTTATTCTCTTGTACCTCTTACATTAAATTATTTTTAAAAAATATTATTAAAAGTAAAATTGTTAATATAATTATTAAATTAAGTAATTAATTAAGTAATTAATTAAATAATAAATTGAATAATAAATTAGTTAAATAATAAATTAATTAATTAAATAATAAATTGAATAATAAATTAATAAATTGAATAATAAATTAATTAATTAAATAATAAATTAAGTAAATAATTAATAAATTAATTAATTGTTAATAAAATTGTCTTTAAAAAAATAAATAAAAAAGATAAATACTTTTTAACAACTAATTTTGATCAATAATAACAAAACTTTTCCATAAAAAATGGAAAAAATTTTTTTATCAAGGAATTCATAAAATGAAACTTGAATTTACTTCTAGATAAAAATCCAAACTTGGAAATAAATCGTGAAATTTGACGGAAAAATTATTTGTTCAGGTAATTAAGAAAGATTTAGAACTTTTACGTAATTTCAATTTTAATTGCGAACGAGTTTGATATTAATAACAAAAAGAAGAAAAATAATCAATTAAAATTAATAATTACAACTGAAAAAGGCGAGTGGAAAAAATTTACATAATATTTATAAATCTATATCCCATAAGGAAAAATAAGTTCATTAAATAAATATAATTCATAATTACTTTTCTAGGAAAACACATACGCGAGAGAAATAAATAAAAACAAATTAGGTACTTATTTGGTTGTCATTAAAAAAGAAACAACTACATTTGAAAACAAGAAATTTCAAGGCATAAAAACATTTTTTTACCAAATTTCATAATTTCACGGATTTCCGTAAATTTATATAATTAATTAACGTGAATATAATGCTCCAAAAGTGTAATAACAATAAAGAAATTTCGTTGCAATAGTAACACGCTCTGAAAGGACCTTAGGAGACAAAAATTTTAGGTTATGTTTCATGACAATTTTAACGTCATTAAAGCTTCCTTTTTAATTTTTTACAATCAAAAACAATTTTTTGAACATTATTATCAGTTTATTTCTATTTATATCTATTTCTTGAATAGTTTTTTTATGTACTGTCACTCCAGAGTGAAAATAACTAAACAAAATAAATTTACAAAAAAGAGTGGAAAACTCTTTAAGGAGCGAAAATTACTATCAAGAAATTCAGAGTGAAAATGGACCCCAAAGTGAAACTTCGTTTAAATTATAGTAAAATACAACTCAGAGGGGTAAGAATTAATTCGAGAGTCAAAATTGACTCAAAAGATAGTGAAAAAAACTCCAGATGGTGTTAAAATTGACTCCAGAGTGAAAATTGACTCTAGAGTGGAAATTGACTCCAAAGTGAAAATTGACTCTAGAGTGAAAATAGACTCTAGAGTGAAAATTCACTCCAAAGTGAAAATTGACTCTAAAGTGAAAATTATCTTCAACAGAGTGCAATACAAGTCTACACGGAGTAAAAATTCTCTCCAAAGTGAAAAGTTACATCGAAAGAAAGCACCAAAAACCCCACATTTTGTTTAAAATATCTCCAGAGTGAAAATTAACTCCGTAGTTCCAATATAGTTAAAAAAGAGTACAAAAAAACTCCACATGAAGTGAAAATTGACTCCAATGTAAAAATTAACTCAGAAGAGAGTAAAAAGAACTACACTTGGTGTTGAAATTGACTCAAGAGTGAAAATAAATCTCAAGAGTGGAAATAAACTCCAGAGTGAAATAAACTTCAGAGTGAAAACACACTCCCGAGTGTAAAATAAACTCTAGAGTGAAAGGAAAGTGAAAATACACTCCAGAGTGAAAGGAGAGTGAAAATATACCCCAGAGTGAAAATCAACTCCACACGGAGTGAAAATGACTTCCAAGGAATTCAGAGATTCAAAATTTTCCTGGCACTCCTTAAAACAATTTCAAAGTAAATAAAAATAAGATCAATTTTACCATTAAATTTAATTCTTCAACCACGAATAAGAACACATTGCTACAATGAAACAAAATCCTAAATACGAGAAACTGATCTCTTGGCCGAGGAGAGCGATTAGAGTGAATTACACGGGGGTAAAAAATCTCCAAGAAAATAGGATTTTCTTAAAAAATAATAAATTTCGATTCAAGTTAATTTGTTGCTTCTCATGAGAGCTGACTTGAAATTATTATATCGACCATTATCTTTGATGAAAAGCGTATCAGTTCTGTATTTTCGAGTGAGAAGGATACACGCGTGATCACGATCGTTCCAGTCAGTATGATTATATGTATCTACCGAGTGTAGCGGCACAGTGAAAGTCATAAGTGTTATCGAAGCAATAGCTTTGTCATGATGCCGACTGAGTAAGATCGAGCGAAAATCGATCGTAACCAGTGATGTCAGTATTACGTTTAACAAGGAAAAAAATCCAGTTCAAATGAAATGTGTTAATTAGACAAATTATCGCCGCACACCATTAATAAATTCGAACAAAAAAACCAGACATGAAGTGTCGTTGCAATCTCAACTTTATGTAAACTCGAAATAAAATAATTTAGGCATTTTAGATTCTCATTAATACGAATTTTCAGTAATAACAATCTTCATTGATAACAATTTTCATTGATAAAAGTTTTATTAATAAAAATTTTCATTAATAACAATTTTCATCAATAACAATTTTCATTGATAAAAATATTCATTAATAACAATTTTTATTCATAAAAATGTTCATTAATAACAATTTTCATTTATAACAATTTTCACTGATAAAAATTGTGATTAATAACAATTTTCATTGATATAATAATTTTCATTGATTAATAACAATTTTCAATGATAAAAATTGTGATTAACAACAATTTTCATTGATAATAAATTTCATTAATAACAATTTTTATTGATAACATTTTTCACTGATAAAAATTTCCATTGATAAAAATTGTGATTGATAACAATTTTCATTGATAACAATTTTCATTGATAACAAATTTAATTAATAAAAATTTTCATTGATAACAATTTTCACTGATAAAAATTTTCATTGATAAAAATTTTTATTCATAACAATTTTCACTGATAAAAATTTTCATTGATAAAAATTGTGATTGATAACAAATTTCATTAATAACAATTTTCATTGATAACAATTTTCACTGATACATACAAATTTTCATTGATAAAAATTGTGATCAATAACAATTTTCATTGATAACAAATTTCACTGATAAACATTTTAATCCATAAACATTTTCATTGATAAAAAAAACATTATTAACAATTTTTATTGATAAAAATTGTCATTGATAAAAATTGTCATAAATAACCATTTTTATTTATATCAATTTTCATTGATATCAATTTTCACTGATAAAAATTGTCATTAATAAAAATTATCTTTATTAGAAATTTTAATAACAATAGAAACTTCCATTAAATCTAATTTGCATTAATTCCAACTCTCGTTTCTTCAAATTTCCATTTATTTTAACTTTCGTCAATTAAAGTAGATGATATTTCTGTTAAAAGAGCGTTCGGAAGAATGGTATTGTTGACGGTGATTACCGACAGTTGATAACTACCTACAGTCGGTAACAGTTTACATAGATGAAACAGAGTTTCTACACATTTTTCTTGACAAAACTGTATGAGTTTTCCTTGATTTCCATGAAAAAAAAGGATTTTTATGATATTTTTTAACATTATCTAAGAATTTAAATTATTCTTGAAATAATGAAAATCTTTGCTCTCATGAGCTCTCATGAGCCTGCAGGCTTATTGTGAAAATAATTTTTAATAGAACTTAAATAACACCAGGCCCTTATTTTTAATTTCAAAAACATTTTAAGTATTTTGAAATATTTTGCAGTAGTCTGAAGTATTTTCAAGTAGTTTAAACTATTTTTGAATGTTTTCAAGATATTTTAAGTATTTTTAAATATTTTGAAGTATTGGGAAGAATTTGGAAATATTTTAAATTATTTCGAAGTATTTTTAAATATTTTAAAGCATTTATAAGTTTTATGAAGTATTTTAAAGTAATTTTAAGCATATTTAAATACCCTAAACTATTTTGATGTATTTTGAAGTATTTTAAAGTATTTCAAAGTAATTTTAAGTATATTTAAATATTTTGTAGCATTTTTAAGTAAGTGTTTTTAAATATTTTGAAGTATCGGGAAATATTTTAAAGTATTTTAAAGAAGTTTGAAGTATTTTAAAGTAATTCTAAGCATATTTAAATACTTTAAACTATTTTAAAGTAATTTTAAGTTTCAATAAATATTTTTAAGTATTTTGATGTATTTTGAAGTATTTCAAAGTAATTTTAAGTATATTTAGATATTTTGTATCATTTCTAAGTGTTTTTAAATATTTTGAAGTATTTTCAAATATTTTGAAGCATCATGAAATATTGGGAAAAATTTTAAAATATTTTGAAGTAGTTTTAAGAATTTTGAAATAGTCTAAAGATATTTTAAGTATTTTTAAATATTTTGAAGAATTTGGATGTAATCTGAAATATTTTAAAGTAGTACTAAGCACATTTAAATATTTTTAATTATTTTTATAAGTTTTTTAAAATTATTTTAAATTAAAGTACTTAAGTACCTAATAAACTAAGGATTTCAAGTACTTACAAATATTTCGATGTATTGTAAAATATTTGTAAATATTCTAAAGAAGTCTAAAGTATTTTAAATTAATTTTAAATACATTTAAATATTTTCGAGTAATTTTAAGTTTTATAAAGTAATACAAAGAAGTTTAAGTCTTTTTAAATATTTTCAATTTTTGTTTCAGTAAAAAAGAATTTTATGGTAATTTTTACAATAAAATTCTTTTTTTTAAAAACGAAATTAATACTTAGTCGAGAAAATGTATTTATTATTTTATTTTGACCAGTTAACGGACATTAAATGTCCTTACATTAAAGTTATTTAAAACTAATTTTCAATACTTATATACTAGACTACGCAATTTCCTAAAAATCTATTTCATTAGAAACAGCATTACCTTCTCTACAATCCATCCGAGTCCGATAAGGAAAAAAGTGTTGTTCAATTAATAATTGACAATACTTGTTTCAATTAAAAATTGACAATTAATACTTGTTTCAATTAATAATTGACAATAATGGTTTCAATTAATAATTGAAAATAATATTTTCAATTAATAATGACAATTAATACTTGTTTCAATTAATAATTGATAATACTCTTTTCAATTAATAATTGACAATTGGTGATTGAAAATTAATAATTATTTCAATTAATAATTGACAAGTAATAATTACTTGATAGTTTAAAATTAAAACGCAATTTTGAAAATCCGCTGATTCGAATGGACGTTTGGATTTCTAGATAATGATTAGGCATGATTACTAGGGATGTCAAGCACTGCTTTCACCCATTATTCCTTTATTTTGTGAGTTAGCATGCAAAACAGAAATTGTGCAAAGGCGGTTACAATTTCGTAAGAATGTAATTGGACTTGCCCACATGTATATGAATTGATAATAATTCCCGACTTCCTGGAACGATTGAGCCAATAATAATTGAGAATGCCTCCTTGCTAAAACGATGCCTCTCTATTGCCTATTGACAATTAACAATTAACAATCTGACAATTGTTATTTATCTGGAATCGCGATAGATGCAAATGAGCGAGACGAGCGCTTTCAAAATCAATTATATTTCAAATCAGATGCAAGGGCATGTTATTTAACTGATTCAATTTGATTTCATTGTTACTCGTAATAAAATTAAATAACCGCTAAATTGTATAGACAAATCAATTGTAATGAGATGGGATCAATTTTTTGATTAATGACTGCCAGCTGATTTTATCTTCCATTTTCCAGGGAGAAAGTTCACTTGCTGCCCGAGAGAGAGTAGTTTACAATAATCTTGAACTGAAATTAAATCAAAACTCTATTTAAAATTGCAAAAGAAAATATATTATTGGCATCGGGAATTGAAACTCGATCTCGTAAGTTCGTGAAGTCAATTGCTATTTAATCAATTCGCCTGTCAGGGTTATGCTTGTTTTATTTAAATTTATACTGTACGAACCAGAATGAATTATCATTTCACCTTGTTTCCGATTAAAAAGTCGTTTAATCGAAAAACAAAAACTATTCACTTTTCTTCAACATTTCTTGACGATTAACAATTTTATTTTTTATTTTATTTTTCTCTTTACAATGTAAAGACTAGTTACAACTCGATTTAACAATATTTTGTAATTTTTGTCGTCGCAAAATGCTTCTGCGCAACCAAATCATGCGCATAAGTCTTTTGCGCAGCCACAACATGCGCAATAGTCTTCTGCGCAACTGAGACATGCGCGATAGTGTTCTGCGCAACAATAACCTGCGCAGTAGCGCTCTGCGCAACCAAGACATGCGCAATAGCGTTCTACGCAACTATATCATGCGCAGTAACGTTCTACGCAACCTAGACATGCGCAATAGCGTTCTACGCAACTCTATCATGCGCAGTAACGTTCTACGCAACCAAAATATGAGCAGAAATGTTATAAGTAACAAATACATGCGCAATAGTGTTCTGCGCAATCAAAACATGCGTAATAGTGACTTACGCAAGCAGGACACGTGCAGTAACGTTTTCCGCAAGTCTCGACGTGCGCAATAGTGTTCTGCGCAACCAAAAAATGTGCAGTGGTATTAAAAGAAACGAAGACATGTGCAAAAAGGGCTAAAACTAACAAAGACGTGCGCAGAAGTGCTTTGCTCATTTGAGAATCGTCCAGTGACCTCAAACGCATGAGAAACATGCGCAGAAGTGCCCTACGTAATCAAACCATGCGCAATAGCGTTGTACGCAGTCAAAACATGCGCAGTGACATTCTACGCAACCAAACCATGCGCAGTAGTGTTCTACGAAATCAAGACATGCGCAGTAGCATTCTACGCATTCAAACAATGCACAGTAGCGCTCTTCGCATCCAAAATATGCGCAGTAGCATTCTGCGCATCCAAGACATGCGCAGTAGCATTCTAAGCATTCAAAACATGCGCAGTAGCATTCTACGCATCCAAACCATGCGCAGTAGCATTCTACACATCCAAAACATGCGCAGTAGCGTTCTACGCAACCAAAACATTTAAAAATCTCTTGATAATTGAAATATTAAACTCAACCAAAAAAATCACGATTAATTACAATCCAAAATAAGCAATAAATTCCAAAATCCCAAAAAAATCATTTTCAAGAACGCAAATAGAATTTCTCGATCAAAATTATACCCACTGGACTAATATACACGGAATAAACGTCACATTTGCCACCTGTTTGCCCCGTATGAAATATGCGAGTCGTTTAACAGCTAGCATTTGAAATTGACGTTTCTGTGGTTAGTGCCAAGTGAAAAATGAATGTTGATTGGGCGTTACTAATAGAATCGGATCAACCGCTGCTTTTTAAATGCACATATATGTGATAAAGTGAAAGTAACGGTTAAATAGACGCGAGTTTACTCTGCATGCGAACACTACTTATTAGTGACAAACGACACAGAGACTGCAATTAAGCGAGAAACGCTCGAAATAATCCCCCCTCTCTTTTCTCTTGTGCTCCTGTCTCTTTTCATAATCCCCTCCGTTAAAAGAACGGAAACTACAACTCTCGCCGGAAACAAACGAGATCACCAACATAATGCAATAAATGAAGATCAATGACAGATGAAAATTGTCGACTTATTATTATAATGAGCTTTAGTTGCAATTTCCGTATCCCGTCAATTAAATATCTTTTTTTCATTACAATTAAATTCCTGTCGAGAAAGTATTACAAATATAAAAAACTTTTCATCAAAAAGACATTTTTTTGAATTTCTAAATTCATTTACCCTTGAATTTTCAAACTTCTTTTTTTATTTATCTTTTCCAACGAAACATATTTTTGTTTTTCCCATTAAATGCAAACTAATTTTTCCTCTCTTAATTAAACATATTTTAAAAACTGAAATTTTCTCGTTAGTTTGAATTTTAAAAAGCATAATTCATTGTCATGATAAAAGTCTGCTGACAGAAGGGAACGAAATAAAATGACGAACTGTCACGTGCGCCTTGTTTAAATTTAAAATCACTGGACGTTGTTTGGATACTTGAGCAGGTAAATGGGTCCGATCCAGAAGATAGTAGTCATTGAGATAGGACTTTGATTGCTGGTTGCATTTTGCATGCGGATCGTGTACCTGTACATTCACTTGCTCTTTCTCCGCAGGAACATATGCGCGACAGTCCAGAAAATTGAAAGCGACGCAACATTTACATAAAACGTCTTTAAGTCAAGCAGACAAGACGTGCTTTTGCTAATTTCCAGTTCCGGAATAAGTTTTCCCGTGACTCAGCACCAAATGAATATTTAATCGTCGAAACACTGAGAATCTTCACCTTTTGCACTTCAAAGAATTACAGAACGCGAGAAAAACTAAAAAAATCTAACCCCCCACCATTTCTGTAAGACAAAATGTCGTAAAATGCTTTTGACATGCGCAGCGATGAACTGCGCAACTGAGAAATGCGTAGTACTGTTCTGCGCA
Source organism: Ganaspis sp. Gsp50 (assembly GCA_011057455.1). Taxonomy (NCBI): domain Eukaryota; kingdom Metazoa; phylum Arthropoda; class Insecta; order Hymenoptera; family Figitidae; genus Ganaspis; species Ganaspis sp. Gsp50. The sequence goes on from WNHD01001438.1 coordinate 22,648, forward strand.
TCCGAAATGTGCGCAGTAGCTCCCTACGCATGCGCAGTACTGTTCTGCGCATCCTAAATGTGCACAGTAGCTACCTACGCATGCGCAGTTCTGTTCTGAGGATACTAAATGTGTGCAGAAGCTACCTACGCATGCGCAGCACTGTTCTGCGCATCATAAATATGCGCAGTAGATCTCTACGCATCCTAAATATGCGTAGTAGCTCCCTACGTATCCTAAATATGCGTAGTAGCTCCCTACGCACGCGTAGTACTGTTTTGATGATTCTAAATGTGAGCTGCAGCTACCTCCGCATGCACAGTACTGTTCTGTGGATTCTAAATGTGCGCAGTAGATACCTACGCATGCACAGAAGTTTCCTATACATCCTAGGCATGCGCAGTAGCTTTCTATGCATCCTAGACATGCGCATTAGCTTCCCACTCATCATAGGCATGCGCAGTAGTTTTGCACAGATCCCAGACATACGCAGAAGCTACCAACGTATGCGCAAAACTTTCTTATACATTCTAGGCATGCGCACTAGCTTCCTATGCATCCTAGACATGCGCATTAGCTTTCCACTCATTATAGGCATGCGCAGTAGCTTTGCACAGATCCCAGACATACGCAGAAGCTACCAACGCATGCGCAAAACTTTCTTATACATCCTAGGCATGCGTACTAGCTTCCTATGCATCCTAAACATGCGCATTAGCTTTCCACTCATTATAGGCATGCGCATTAGCTTTCCACTCATCATAGGCATGCGCAGTAGCTTTGCACATGTCCCACACATACGCAGAAGCTACTAACGCATGCGCAAAACCTTCTTATACATCCTAGGCATGCGCAGTAGCTTTGCACAGATCCCAGACATGCGCAGTAGTTTCCTATGCATTCTAGACATGCGCAGTAGCTTCCTATGAATCCTAAACATGCGCACTAGCTTCCCATTCATCTTAAGAATGCGCAGTAGCTTCCTACTACTTTTCCAGTCCACCAAGACACGCTCATTTCGTCTCTTGACTATCATCTCTAAAAACAAAACTCTAGAAGCACGCCCATTACCAGAAAACGTCTGTCCAAATACCAAAAACAGCCTCCTCACACTCTCCTTCAAGCTAAAATCAATTTCAACACATTCAAATAATCCAGATCGAAAAAATTGCCTTCCAATTTTTTGTTTTTCGCGTGGGCGAGAATATTGAAACGCATTTGCGTCATTTGGGACACCTGTACACTAATTCGGTATGCATGGAGAGTTGTGTATCGAGTTCAAAGTGAGAAACTGGCCAAAGTGGCACGTGATGGAAGAACAATAAAACCTTAGTGCGACCTTCGGAGCCTCCTCTCCGCCCACGCAATCATACTTGTCTTTTCTTTTCCTTCTTTTTCAAAGCACAACGTGTTAAATTAAAGTGAGCAGAGAGGCGTGAGAATTGTGGGCATAAAAAGTAATAGGGACCCGAGGAATGCGGATAAAAATAATTGCAAGATGACTCTCTTGAGTTGCCGGTAAATCCCGACACGTTAAACTTGTACGTGATTCATAGAGTCAGAACCTGTTAGGCTGTGGCTCGATTGCACTTTATAAATATGCGATCGACATGCCTCTTTCCTTTTTATGGCAAATCGATTTTCCCAGACTCCAAATAAGAACTTAATCGAATTTCAGTCCCTCTCTTATATAATGATTCTCATTTTAAAAACCATCAACTTGAGAAAGCCAACTTGCATCTAAACCCAGATATTGACGTCACAGACATTCGCACATACATACATAAATGAATGCATAAACAATGGCCCAGAATTTCATTTTTCACTTGAAATTCCCAACTGCTTGATTTTCCAAGTGCTTGAAAAATTACAATATAAAATTTGTTATTCACGAAAGGGACCGAGAGATGTAAGGCATTTGTATCGAAAACAATTTTGTCGATACACAGTTCAAATTAACAGGCTGGTGAGAATTACTGTCTCGAAGGTTCACAAACGCAATAATAATCCTCGAGAAAGGCCGAGTAGAACTAACTTAACCTATTTCTCAACTGCTTCTGTCTGTTTTCCGCTTGGATCGCCGTTAATGAGAATCGGATCATAATTACCGTTTATTTATAAAATGTACTTTCGATATAATGATAATTATTTTCAACTTGGATCGCTATCACATTGGCATTTTAAAATACATTTTTTATCGACATTTTGAAACTAGCATACCAATATTTAGAAATCATACCGATATTTTGAAACCGTACCGATATTTTGAAACCGTACCGATATTTTGAAACCATACCGATATTTTGAAACCATATCAATATTTTTTTTGTAAAAGAAATGAACCTAAAAGCTGTTGTTAATTTCTTTAGACTTGATTATAGTAGACAAAAAGTATTTCTCTTGTAATTAAAATATTTGAAAGAAGATTTGCATACCAAATTTTTTTCAAACATCAACATTTTTTTTTGTTCAATTGGAGATCATTTAAAAACACGATTTTTATCAATTTTCAAGAAATTCGGTTCCAGGGGAAAATTCAAGATTTAGCAGCGGCCAAGTTATAAAATAATCTTTAAGGAGTGGTGCGTTTCAAGAAAACTACCAATTATGAAATCAAAGCTATGCACTTCCGTTAACAAGTTTGTGCTAATGAAAGCAACACCTACACATGTTTCTCTACAATTAAATGAATTATAGAAAAGAAATATCCATTGAGAGATTATAACCAAAAAAAATTATAAAAACGAAAAAACAAAAAATTAGTGTAAATTTCATTTAAAGTACTAAAAATATTTCTTTGCAGCAAAATTTGGGGAATTTCGATATTTAAAAATCATTTTTCACTGATACTTTATCAGTAAAAGTATTCAAATACAAATTTAATCGATACAAATTGATATTTTTGTACAAATAGAGTGACAATGTTTATTACACTAAAATTCTTTGGTTACTAATTTTTCGCAAATTATCAATTTGAAATTAATTTTGGAAAAATTTGAAAACAAACTGAAGGCTGACAAACGTTTGGATACTGGGAGGGTCACGAGGAGGAAATCGAGATGAACGAGACGAGCAAAACATTATGCAAACATAAGTTGCCTCGGTAGAGTAATCCGGTCAATGTCAAGGCAAACAGCTTCGAGACCTTTACTCATCTTTCAATCAAATACAAAGTGTATACAAAAATTATCAACCGCAAAAAAAAACAAGTCAAATCCTACGTAAATTGTTTTCAAATTTTTAAATAACAACGAATTTTATAACGACTCTTTAATACAATACATCGAAAATTAAAATCGATATTTGAATGCGATATATTGATAATAAAATCGATTTTTGAATACGATATATCGATAACTAAAATCGATTTTTGAATACGATATGTCGATAATGAAAATCGATTTTCGAATCCAGTATATCGGTAACAAAAATCGATTTTTGAATACGATATGTCGATAATCAAAATCGATTTTCGAATACAATATATCGATAACAAAAATCTATTTTTGAATACGATATGTCGATAATGAAAATCGATTTTCGAATGCAGTATATCGATAACAAATATCGATTTCTGAATACGATATATCGATAATAAAAATCGATATATCAGTTTTAATATTGATTTTACGCGAAACATCGATATTATATATCGATTTCTTAATAAGAAACACCGTCAACTAAATTCGAATTTTGAAAATGATATATCGATATAACTAAAATCGATTTTCAAATAAGATATATCGATTTTTGATACGACATACCGATAACGAAAATCGATTTTTGAGTACATGTCAATAACTAACATCGATTTGTGAATACGATATATCATTAACTAAACTCGATTTTTGAGTACGACATATCGTTAGCGAAAATCGATTTTCGAGTATGATAATTCGATAACTAAAATCGATTTGATATACGATATATCCATAACTAAAATCGATATTTGAATACGATATATCAAAAACTAAAATCGATTTGATATACGATATATCCATAACTAAAATCGATATTTGAATACGATATATCAAAAACTAAAATCGATATCTGAATAGGATATATCGACAACTAAAATCGATTTTGAAAACGATAAATCGATAGTTTATATCGACTTTCTAATTCGTCATCTAGATAACCTAAAATCGAATTTTGAATGACATATCTATATAACTGCAATCGATTTTTCAATACGATATATCGATAACTAAAATCGAATGTGGAATACGATACATTGATAACTGTAATCGATTTTTAAACACGATATTTTATATCGACTTTCTGACATGATATATCGATATCTATAATCGATCTTTGAAGACGATATATCGATATTTAATATCGACTTTCTGTTGCGATAGATCGATATCTTATCTCGATTTTTAAAAACGATGTATCGATATTTTATATCGACTTTTCAACACGAAATATCCAAAATCTGTATCGACTTTTCAAAATCAAATATCAAAACTTTTGTTCGAGATAAGAAAACAATGTATCGACCTTCTACATCGACTATTGACTCCAAATAAATAAAAACAATACAAGTGTGAATCTTTCCATAATTATTGCAATATTTTGCTCATTTCAAATACGTCTGAATGCTAAGAATTTCAATTGTCTAGAATTAATTTTTAACCTCTTGTGACAATGCTAAAGAAATTGATTTAAATACAGTGAAACACACCCTTAAAGGTCAGTACACTAGACTGTCAATGTATTAGTGTCAACGATAATTCTGTAATTAATCAAGACACTTCTTACGCAATTCTCTTTGTTCTCACTAATGGCATTTCTCTGCCATCATTAAACGAGAACCAGGATAAAAAAATTACGTAATGCTCAACACATGTAAATACACAACAAAACACTTTGCGCCGAGAGGTTAACTTGTTCCTTAATTTTTTTCTTTACAAGTTTGACTATCATGGCGCGTGTTACACGTTTCGAAAACAATGATTTACTTTACGTGCAACTTTATTAAGCACTTGAAGTATTTTTTTCTTGTACATTCTAAACAAGCTGACAATTTTAACAAGTAAATTTATGTAGCTGCGTAATTCACTTGACATAATTATTCCATGGTTTTAAATAACACGTTAGAACTCATTTTACTTAGAAAGTTCAAATTTTAGAGAAATTCGCGTAAAGTACACTCCGTTATGTAAAAAAAAAGCAAGACAAAAATTAGCTCGTTAATCATAAAATGTTTGAAGCTCTGACAGTTAATTAAGGACATTATGCTAAAATCGTTAAATTTTTATGTATCATGTTATTCGCAGTGAGCAGATAAACATCGATCGTAAAATCGCAATCATAATAACAAATTTAAAAGAAATAAAAAATATTTAAAAGAAACTGGTTGTGAGCATTTTTTTTAAATTTTATTAAACTTATTACTAAAAAATTCATTTTTCATGTAAAGGACGGGACTTTAGACAATCTTAAAAGAAATAAAAAATATTTAAAAGAAACTGGTTGTAAACATTTTTTAAAAATTTTATTAAACTTATTACTAAAAAATTCATTTTTCATGTAAAGGACGGGACTTTAGACAATCGTCTTTAATTGGACGTTGTAGAAACAAAATTAATTTGTATACAAAATAAAATTAATTTTGTTACAAAGTGGAACTAATTTTGTTACAAAATGGAACTAATTTTGTTAAAGAAATTTATTAACAAACTGTTGAAAAATGATTTCGAAAGAATGGCTAAAGTCCCGTCCATCAGATTTTCTCTATAGTTTGCTTGAATGTTACAAGAATAATCTTATTCAAAAATATCGTCTAGTCTCACGTCTGCATCGTATTTTATTTACAAACTGTTGAAAAATTATTTTGAAAACATGGCTAAAGTCCCGTCCATCACATTTTCTTGACAGTTTTTTTTAATCTTATAAGTAGGATGTTATTAAAAAGTATCGTTTTGTCGCACGTCTGCATTGCAATTTTGAACAACACATTGCAGACGTGACTTTAGACGCCTTTTGAAAACATGTCTAAAATACCGCCCATCCATTATTCCAAAAGTTATGGAAATGACGTGAATCTAGACGATTGTCAAGTTGAAAATTATTGTTCCCATTCGAGATAGAAAATTCATTTCAATTACTAAATGGCTAAAGTCACGCCCACAACATATTGCACTTGACGGTGCATTAGTCACTCCTTTTTCGTTTTTCTTAAGAAATACAGAATAAAATTGATATTTATTGATAAATTCAAATGGAAATTGATATTTATTGAAAACAATTATTGTTCTGTCACAATAGTTCAAAACGGACGTGACTTTAGTCATTTGTGTCAATTATGTTTGTGTTGTGTTAAAATTATGTAAAAAAATATTTCTTAACACAGCGATATAAAAACATTTCAAATCACTTTTCCTCGCATAAATAGTGTTAATTTCATTTGTTAATTTTTTAAAAATCCGGCCGACTAAAATAGCTAAACTGCTGTCCACCAAAAAGTAATTTTCTTTTCTTTCTTGTTTTCAGAAGTCTTAGAAGTCTTGCAGGTTCTAAATTTTTGTAAATTAAAACCTACAAACGTCTCATATCTTTATGATCTTCAGAATATGAAACTGACGTGACTTTAGCCATATTTGTAAATTCTACGCGCTTTTTTTAAACATTTTTCCCTTCGAAAACTACAAACCAAAATTGTAACCATTGTGATTCATCAATATATATCAAAATTGAAACCATCTACAAAAAAAGTACAATTAATGTTTCCCTGCCACCAAAAATGTTCGTTTAATAACTCCTAATCCAAAAGAAATAAAAAAAAACAGCTAGCGTCCCGCCCTTAATTTTCCTAGAAGGAAGCAAGTCAATAACTTTACATATTTCGAAATGACTGAAAACAGGTCCAAATGAAGCTGGCGCTTCTGGGCAAATAAATTTCTTTCCAAACTGCTCAATTGACCAATTTTCTGCCATTAAAAATTTGCAATTAACTTCTCAACACAGTATTAACCAGAAATTACTTGGTAACTTCGCAAGTCCTATTAAATCAAACATCCCGCTCTTGTCAGTTCAATCCCGTCTGAAAAAAGAAAATCTTCTAAGGGTCTAATCAAAGCATCATCAAATAGGGAAAAACAGAGCCAATTTATTCATGGGGAAATCGTCCTAACGAGACAAAAAAAATTTCCCTCAGTTTCTTTTCTAATAGTTTTAATTACTTTTCTCAAGTTTTGCAATCAATGTCCGGCGTTTTATGGTGAAGAGCTCCAATTCGCGTTCAAGTCTGGGTCGCGAATTACTTTTTGCGCGTAATTTTGCAAGTATTTCGCTCTCTGATTGATAACTGTTGCAATAAATAATAGCGGCTGATAAAGATGAAGAGAGGGAGGGGGGAAAGCAGAGCGGACAGTATTTTAATTTTGCCCGAGTGGTTATTTCCAAAGTGGTGTGTAGAAGAAAAACTAAAATTTTCGAGAGCGCGAAACGTGAAGGTAGGAACCTGATCTGCAGAATTGTAATTGGTTGCCCGGGGCGACGATTTATCGTATAAGACGTTAAACAGCTGTTCTTTAGCAGCCGGTATATCGGCTTAAGAATCTGACTCTATTAGCTGGTCCAGTACAAAAGAACCGGTTAAGTTCAAAGCACGTCAAGACAAAAAGTCCCGTCTCACGATCTTTACGTAACACGACAAACCAAAATATTTCTTCCAGTCGGAAGTGCACTCAAGACGAATTATTATTCTTGAAATGGCGCCTTTGCGAGCATATTTCTTTTTTTGGTTTTGTTTTAGGGAAATAAATCCCGTGTGTTAAGAGCCTTGAAAATGAAAGCAGAGTCGGGCATATAATTAATCTGAGGCACTCGTTATGTCTGTTAAAAAGAGCGCGTAGAAATTAATGCCGTCAAGTGAGCGAGGCGTGAAATAAGAAGGAAAGTGACTGAAAGCGTAAAGGCAAATTAGATAAAGCTGAATAAGTGAATCTTACGTGGGCAACAGAATAAAACGGCATTGTTTTATAAGCAAAAAATAAAAAAAGAATAAAAAATAAAAAAAAAATAAATAATAGAAAATAAAAAATAGAATTAGAAAAAGAATTTCAAAAAGTAAAACTAGAATTAAAAAGAATTAAAAAAAGTAAAAAATAAAATTAAGAAAAAAATTAAAAATAGAATGAAAGAAAGAATAAAAAAATTAAAAATAAATAAATAAATAAAAACATATTACTATGTTTATAAATAAATAACAAAAAAGAATTGAAAAAGAATAAAAAAATAAAAACAATAAGAAAATGGATCAATAAAAAAATGAGCGATCCAAAAAATAAGAATAAATGAAAATAAAGAAAAAACAGAAATTTTAAAAGCTTTGACAAGTGGACGGGACTTTAGCCATTTTTTGGGTCAGATTTCTAAACAAAAATTGACAATCGAAATTAACATTACTTATCAGAGAAATCAATTGGAAATGTGATTATATCTCTGTATTATGAAATAATAATATTGTTTTCTTTAACTTCTTGGAAAATGATACAAAAAATTGACTAAAGGCACGTCCGCTTTGTGCAATTGTGTGAGCTGTTTTCAATAAATACCAATTCATCAATAAATATCAATTCATTAATAAATATCAATTTCAATTTGTATTACTTAAGAAACAAACCAAAAAAGTGACTAAAGCAAGTGCATGATGTTATGGACGTGACTTTAGCCATTCAATAGTAATTGGAATAAAATTTCTATATCGACTGGGAACAGTTTTGAACATGAGACTCGTCTAGATTCACGTCATCCTCATAATTTTCGGACGATGCTTTAGACCTATTTTCAAAGTGTCTACAGTCACGTCTGCATTGTGCTCTTCAAAATTGCGTTGCAGACTTGAGACTAAACGATATTTTTTAATAACACTATTTTTATTACATTAAAGAAAACTTGAAATTGTGATGGACGGGACTTTAGCCATTTTTTCGAACCGATTTTTCAAAAGTTGCTATATAAAATGCGATACAGCCGTGAGGCTAGACGATATTTTCTAATAACATTATTCTTGTAACATTCAAGAAAACTATCAAAAAAATGTAAAAGACGCGACATTAGCCACTTTTTAGAACCGATTTTTCAAAAGATACTATATAAAATGCGATGCAGACGTGAGACTAGACGATATTTTCTAATAACATTATTCTTGTGACATTCAAGAATACTATAAAGAAGAAAGAAAGAATTTTCTTATAAATTTCCATTTTCTTATAAAAAAAATGTGATGGACATGACTTTAGCCACTTTTTCGAACCGATTTTTCAAAAGTTGCTACATAAAATGCGATGCAGACGTGAGACTAGACGATATTTTCTAATAACATTATTCTTGTGACATAACAAGAAGACTATAAAGACTATAAAGACTATAAAGAAGAAAGAAAGGAATTTTCTTATAAATTTTCATTTTCATGTAAAGAAAATGTGATGGACGTGACTTTAGCCATATCCCGTCAAGTCTGAATTACCATAAAAACTCTAAAATCCCGTTCAAAGTTTAAAAACAAGAAATATCAAGACCGCCAACGAAACAGTTTTTTTCTTAAAAAATTAATTCCCTTTTACCACTTTCGAACCATTTGATTGTTACAATGAGTGTCTAAAATCCCGTCAAGTCTGAATTCCCGTCGAAAGCATAAAATCCTGTCCAAAAGTTAAAGACATTAAGAAATATCAAGACAGCCAATAAAAAATTCCCTTTTGCAAGTTTTGAACCATTTGATCATTGCAAAAGTTGTCTAAAATCCCGTGAGATGTCTAAAGTCCCGTCCAAAATCTAAAAACAATAAGAAATATCAAGAAAACCAACAAGAAATTTTCTGTCTTAAGAAATTAATTCCCTTTTGCAAGTTTGGAATCATTTGATCATTACAAAAATGGTCTAAAATCCCGTCAGAAGTCTAAATTCCCGTCAATAGTCTAAAATCCCGTCCAAAATCTGAAAACCTCGTTTTTTTGTAGAAAATTGCCGAGACGGTTCCTTTAATGCATTTTCCGTACAAAATACAAATCCAGTTGAAAGAATTACTTTCCAAAATGCGAAAATTTTTATTAAAAATGAACTTTTTCAAATCACGGTGGACTTTTTCAAATTACAGTGGACTTTTCTGAATCACTGTGGACTTTTTCAAATCACACTGAACTTTTTTGAATCACAGTGCACTTCTTTGAATCACAGTGGACCTTTTCAAATCACACTGGACTTTTTTGTATCACAGTGTACTTTTTTGAATCACACTGGACTTCTTTGAATCACACTGGACTTTTTTGTATCACAGTGTACTTTTTTGAATCATAGTGGACTTTTTCGAATCACAGTGGACTTTTTCATATCACAGTGGACTTTTTTGAATTACAGTGGACTTTTTCAAATCACAGTGGACTTTTTCAAATCACAGTGGACTTTTTTGAATTACAGTGGATTTTTTCAAATTACAGTGGACTTTTTCAAATCACACTGGACTTTTTTGAATGACAATGGACTTTTTTGAATCATACTGGACTTTTTGAAATCACAGTGCATTTTCTCGTTTTTACGATTGAACTAATTTTGGCAGCAGTTTACGAGTAAAATGATAGTTTTAATGTTGAGAAAATATACGGGCAGAATTGCATAATCGTGGCAATTGGAACGAGTGCAGACCGATGAGAAGTGGCGAGACTCCGAAGCTCTTTGCACTCGACTGTGGGCGTGTACCTTTCACTAACTTTTATAAATTCAAATAATAATCTTTGTCGCAAGCGTGAGATACAATGAATTAATGGTCCAGATCCAAGGTCCGTGGAGGTCCAAAGAATTAACAAACTTGGCTGCTTGTGGAAAGTCTTAATAAAACTGGAGATTGGCATCTGCGATTTTAGGTCCCGAGCCGAGAGAGGTCAAAGGGGTCAAGGGGAACATTACGAAAAGATCTGGAATCTAAACAGCCTTAACTGGGTTAGAACCAATCACTACAATGCAATATCATTTTAATCTCTTCCATGTTGTAATCTCTAATTTAGAGCACAATTTCGTTAGAAATCAATTTACTCAACCACTTCCGATTCCGATCAAAAGCCATCAGTCAAAATTAATTTTCGATCTTTGGGGACAAATAAAAATTTACATCTTTGGTCTATAAATAATTTAAGGCCAGAGGAGGTTCTTGAACTTGAGAATGTTTAAAATGCAAAATGAAAAAAGGTAGTCACAAGGACGCAAGGGAAAAAAATCGAAAAACAATACGAAAGGAAAATACGGAAAGAAAATACAAAAAAATACGAAAAGAAAATACGAAAGAAAACGAAAAAAATACGAAAATAAAAGACGAAAGAAAACGGAAAGAAAATACAAAAAAATGCGAAAAGAAAGAACGAAAAGAAAATAAGAAAAGAACGAAGAAAAAACAAAAAAAATATGAAAAGAAAGAACGGAGAAAAATAAAATTAATATCCTTGAAAATGGAGTCAACTCTCTTGAACAGAGAAAACAAAATTTTCCCGTTCTACAATGTAAGACAGAATTTGTTGCATGTGCAATGGCGTGGTTCGTTGTTCATACGCGATTGCATCACAATTCAAGAACCGGTTTGTAATATTTTTTTTTGTTCGAATCTCTCAAGATCGATCTGCAACTTTTAAATAAAACTGGGAGTGTTTTTACCGTTACAATTTTTGAATCCACCTGTTTTCAATTTTTCAAAATCTGACTATTTTAGATATTTTCCACTCAAAATGCAAGGCGAATATTTCAAAAGTTGTCTGGTATTCAAAATCCAAAATGGAGGATTCAAAATGGACGTCAAAAATTTTTTAAAAAGTAGCGGATAAAATATGAAAGTCTGTCATTGAAAAATTACATGATTTCCATAAAATTTGATATTCCAAGATTTAAAAGATCGCCGAATGAATTCGCAAAAAAAAACAAAATTTTCAAAATTAAAATTTATTAAAAATTAAATTAATTAATTTATTAAAATTTATTAAAAATTAAATTTATTAAAAATTAAATTAATTAATTTATTAAAATTTATTAAAAATTAAATTAATTTATTAAAATAAAATTAAAAATTGCGGATCCATAAAAATGGACGTAAAATATGTAAAGAAAAAAGGTTTCCAAAAAGAAAATTTGTCACACAAAGAATTTTAAGATCTGTGAATACGATTCATAAATCAGATTTTCAAAATCAAAAATGGCGGGTCCAAAATAGACGCCAAATATCTAAAAAAAAAAACAGTTTCAAAAAGAGAAATTGTTGCTTGACAATTTTAGCATCAATTTTTTGTAGAGAATCATCTTTGTAATTTTAAAAAAACGGTTTAAGAATGAATGGCTAAATTCACGTCCTTAACTTTTTGTTTAGTTTTTAAGAACCAATGGTGTCTTTTTATTCATTGAGTAGCAAATAAAACAGTATGTTGCCAAAGGCTGTGGTTATAGCCAGTTTTCGTTGCAAAATTAAGTGTCTTGGACGTGACTTTAGTCATTTTTCTCGGAATTTACAAAAAGTGCAAAGTAGAAATAACATTCTGTGTTAATGCTACTTAAGAGCATAATTAGCCCCCGTTGTATGTGATATAAATATTATTTATCAGTTTTTGATAAATTGAAGCTAAAAAATGGCTAAAGTCACGTCCACCGTTCGCTAAGAAGTTACGTTTAATTTTAAAGTTTTAGAATTATTGTCTAGTGTCACGTCTTACTTGTAACTTTACTGGCACATTACAGACGGGACTTTAGACTCTTTGGTCGTATAATTCAAAAACTACACGGGACTGTAGACATTTTTGTCGTGTAACATAAAAACTGTCCGGTACTTTAGACAGTTGGGTTGTGTAACTCTAAAACTGTACGGGACTTTAGACATTCTGGTAGACGGGATTCTAGTAGACATTCTTTAGACGGGACTCTAGACATTTCGTTTTTGTTCCATTTCTTACAAACCAGAAAAATAAATAATAACGCTCTAAATTTGTACTCGATGTTACGAAATATTAAAATTATTTATTTTTTTAAATCGGCCGAAATGACTTTAGATCATATCAAGTTTTATTATTAAGGTTTAGCCTTGATTTATAAAATTTAATAATTAATATGTAAATTCAAGTTTACATTTGTTTATTAAAGTGGAAATTATTCCCTCGTTTTTTTACCATTGATGAAATAGAAATCTGTTGGTTTAGAAATTTTGAGACAAAAAAAAATGTCGACAAGGTACATAGTGATTAACTACTGCTCTCCTTAGTTCTCAAGATAAATTATAAAGTAAACTAGCTAATTATTCACGTTTTGTAACAGCAAGACTAATTTGCCGATCCTGCAATTAAGAATGAAGCTATCAAGTGAAAACCAATATGTATGGAAATTTTTTTTTCGACTCTCGAAAGTAGCTCGATGACAAGCTCATTACTTTTGTAATTATAAACTAGTTTTTTTTAAAAAACTCTTTTCCCAATAATGTTTTTGGTAACATAAAATTAAAGGCTTCGCATCCCTCGTGATTTTAAACCAAGTTGTTTGAGTAAAAAAAAATGGATAATTTTGTCTATAATTTGTAATTATCATTTATGTTTAATTGTAATTATCATTTAGTTATCATTAAGGGAAATTTAGTTATCATTTAGTGACCTTTAGTTATAATTTAGTGACTTTTAATTATCATTTAGAGACATTTAGTTATCACTTAATGACAGTTAGTTATCATTTATGACGAAGAAAAGGACCTTAGAAGCAAACGATTGTAGGTTATGTTTGATGATGAAATTTTATAATACGGGAATTATTATTTTTTATTAAATTTCTTTACTTTGTGATGTTAAATAAGTTTTACAAAAATAAATAAAATACATTTATTACAGAAAAAAAACTTCAAAATATTTAAAAATATTTAAAATGTCTTTAAAATATTTAAAAATACTTAAAATGAAGCTATCGATATTGATGTGTTCAATGATTCTGAGGAATCTTTTATTAAAAAATTGAATTTATTAGTTCTGCATCTGCGTAATGCATAATTATTATAGTGCCCTTAAATGATTATTGTATCAAGGGCTGTAACAATTATCAAATAAAAAAAAATAAAAAAAAATGTCTTTAAAATATTTAAAAATTCTTAAAATGTCTTTAAAATATTAAAAAATACTTAAAATGTCTTTAAAATACTTCAGGCTACATAAAAATACTTAAAATTACTTTAAAATACTTTCAAATACATCACAATGTTTCAAACTATTTTTAAAATATTTCAAATTTTTAAAACTGCTTAAAATGACTTCAAAGTATTTCAAAATACTTAAAACTACTTTAAAATAATTCAGAGTACTTGAAAATATTTCAAAATACTTAAAGCAACTCTAAAATACTTCAGACTATTTCAAAATATTTCGAAACACTTAGAATTTCTTTAAAATATTCCAAAATACTTCCATGTATTAAAAAACCCAAAATTATTTTAAAATATTTACAAATACTTTCCAATATTTCAAAATATTTAAAAATAAGTCAAATTACTTAAAAATATTTTTAAATACTTTCCAATTTTTCAAAAAATTTAAAACAACTTAAAAGTATTTAAAAAAACTTTTAATGCCTTTAAAATATTTCAAAACATTTAAAAATACTTTAAAATACTTCAAAGTACTCCAAAATATTTCAAAATACTTCAACTTACTTTAAAATATTCTAAAATAGTTAGAACTACTTTCAATTATTCCAAAATACTTCAAAATATTTAAAAATAGTTCAAATTACTTTAAAATATTTCCAAATACTTCCAAATTTTTAAAAATATTTTAAATAACTTGAAAGTATTTGAAAAAACTTAAAATATCATTAAAATATTTTAAAATACTTAAAACAATTTTAAAATATTTCAGAGTATTTCAAAATATTTCAAAATTCTTCAAAATATTTAAAAATACTACAAAATTTTGAAAAACACTTCAGAATACTTAAAATGGTTTTAAAATTAAAAATAATGACTTTGAATAATTTAAATTCTATAGAAAGTCACTTTTTCAATTGAAGCCCAAGAGCGTTAAAAAACTTTCATTATTTCAAAAGCAATGTAAATTCTTAAAAAAAATTGAAACATTCATTTTTTTAACACACATATATGACACGATCTAAAAAAAGGGACCTTAGAAGCTTTTGAATATAGGTTATGTTTCACGGTAGTTTAAACTTGATTAATGCTTTCTTTTTTATCATTTGCAATCAAAAACAGTTTTTTTTAATATTGAGTATACACACTATAAAGAAGAACTCTTTTTGTCAGCAAATAATTAAAAGGGAAGCATTAAGTTCAAACTATCAGCAAACATAACCTATTTCTAAATACATTTAAGGTCTCTTTCTTCAGATCGTGTCACATGTTATTAAAAAATATCATGAACTTTTTTTATTTGTCTCACGCTAATAACAGAAAACTCATGAAATCTTGTCAAGAAAAATTTGTACAAACGCGTTTATCATGTAAATACTATCGTCAAACATAACCTACAATTTTTTGCTTCTAAGGTCCCATTCTCCTGAGCGCGTAATGCAAATACCATCGACAAACATAACCTACAATTCTTTGTCTCTAAGGTCCCTTTCTCCTGGGCACGTAAGGTAAATACTATCGTCAAACATAACCTACAATTTTTTGCTTCTAAGGTCACTTCCTCCTGAGCGCGTATTGTAAATAATATCGTCAAACACAGCCTACAATTTTTTGTCTCTAAGGTCCCTTTCTCCTGAGCGCGTAATGTAAATACTATTGTCAAACATAACCTACAACTTTTTGCTTCTAAGGTCCCTTCCTCCTGAGCGCGTATTGTAAATAATATCGTCAAACATAACCTACAATTTTTGTGCTAAGGTCCCTTTCTCCTGAGCGCGTCACATTTAGTGACATTTAGTCATAATTTACTCTTTGATCAAAAATTCAGTTCACTTTGAGCAATCATACTGCATTAAATTAATTGGAAAGTACGCGATTGATAAGAATTAATTAATTAATTAATGATCACTCGATCGAGAGGGCTGATTGAAATGTCAATGGACACTGATTCAGATAAGATACCACTAGAAAGTAGTATGTTGAATTATCATCTCAAAAAGGATCATTTCGCGCCAAATAAATCCCAAAAAAGTGGTAGCTAAATTTTTATCCGGAAGAGCTAAATTTTGAAGCTAAAGAGAATAAATTTTAGCTCAAGTGCTAAAATTTAAGGCACTTGAGTCTCACGCTGTGCTGGAGAAGCTTGTTTGAAAGTCGCCCGATTTCCAATACTCTCGTGAACTCGTGCGAACTGCTCGAGTCGGACTACTCGAATCGACATAATACACGTGACCGGTCCGTTTTCATTACCTTTCCCATTGCAACGAGACATTCAAGGACGCAGGGTTTCAAAAGGCACTGTATTTCCGAGCACGTAGGTGCTCGCCCAACAACTATTATTGGCTCTGGAGCAATACTCCTTCTGCAAAGCAGGAAGTCATTGATCCTGTCAAGATACAAGGCAATTAAACAAACCGAGAATTATTAACCTCTCTCATTTTTGCACCCTTCAACAACAGGACATTTTTCATTCGAAAAAAATACGTCTAGCAAATTAGCGGTAAAATTGATTTTGCTAAACAGTAAATCGCTCTTAGAGAATCGCAATTTACAGAGGAATAAAATTTAAAGATTACAATTGATAAATGTTTATAATATTGTAAATTAATCGAAATAATAATTTCCTTGCACGAAATAACAATTTCCTCGCACGAAATATGTTTGCGAGAACGTGACAATAAACTGCAATAAACACTTTTCAACAAACAGGCTTGGGAAGCAAGAACGCGTAAACCGACTCGAGAGCAGGGTTGGATAGGAGAGAATTCTTGTTGCTTCTATTTGGACAAGCCGTTGGACAACTTGTTGGACAAGTTTTCGATCATGCCCAACTCTGTCATCGAGCCACTTTACGAGTTCTAGCTTCCCAAACCTGCTTGTTTACAAGTGTCAGCTGGCAATCATGTGCAAGGAAATTATTTCAACTAGCAATAATACTGGCTGTTGGCTATAGCCTTAGGCGAATACAAACCAACAAAAAAAAACTAGCAATAATGCCTCCTGGCTGTTGGGTTATCCACAGGCCAATAAATCAAAAGAAACCAGCAATAATCGCACCTCGCACATAAAGAAGAAGAAATTA
Organism: Ganaspis sp. Gsp50; assembly: GCA_011057455.1. NCBI lineage: Eukaryota > Metazoa > Arthropoda > Insecta > Hymenoptera > Figitidae > Ganaspis > Ganaspis sp. Gsp50. The sequence goes on from WNHD01001438.1 coordinate 39,804, forward strand.
TTTCGATTAATTGACAATATTATAAACATTTATCAATTTTTATTATTCATATTTATTACAAACATATCTTTAAATTTTATTCGTCTAACTAAATTACTAAAAGCGAATTGTCTAATCTGGCTTTTGCGCGCCGGCAACTCGGCCTTGGACACAAGCGAAGCGAGGTAATTGGCGTTTAGTGCTGGGTTCACGATAATGCGAAAAAGCTGCGTGGCATAATGGCATTTGGAAGGAAACGGTCCGTCCTAAATAGCAGTTTTTCGCACGGGTCCGTTTCTTTTCCCAGCCGGGGAATTTTAATTCAGTTCAGCACGTGTGTAACGCAACGAGTGTGTGCAGTGCGCGCTGTGCGCCTTTGTTGACAAGACGCGAGCGCCAATTGGCTTTGGCACACATAACGGCTTATCGTGGATCGCGACCGAGTTCGCCAAGCATTTGACGCGTTTATTGCATTACCACATAACGGGGCATGTCGACTCATTACGTAGCGATTCTCATTTCTCAGTCGCCCTTCCGTCTCATCCATCGTCTAAGAATACGGAATACTTTCCGCCATTCATTAAACGCTTTATGGCCCCATTCGAAATTGCACCAGTCTTTTAAGTGCTCTTCAAACTCGAGAGAGTACATCTCGGATATTAGTACTAGTCCCGTATAACCTAAGCTTAATGTTTACTTGTGCTCGCGTACAATTGGGTCATTCGCGTTTACCAACCACTTCCGTCACAATTTATCATGCTTTTCATTTCTTCCAGTAAATTTGCCATCTTTATTATCATTTTTCTTCGGGGTTTTTGTAACTCTGGGAAGTCTGGAATTAGCGTTGAATTTCATTATATCCCAAGGATTTGTGGAAATCGCGTGGAATTTTTATTTATAATAGGGAACATTATTTTTTATTTACTTTCTTTACTTTATGATGGTTATTAAGTTTTGTCAAAATTTTATACTTTTTTGAAAAGAAAAAAAGACCGAGTAATAAATTATCCACCGAGTGATAAATTCTTATTCTAATAATAAGAAAAAAAGACATTCAATACTTCCAAAAATTGAATAATACTTAAAACAACTTTAAAAAATGAACCGACTGAGTAGCTCAGTTGGAAAATGCCTAGGACTTTGCGGTAGCGGATCGAGGGTTCGCGCCCGTTAGCCGTGGGTTTTTTCCGGCACGTGAGGTA
>WNHD01001439.1:0-19064 GCA_011057455.1 Ganaspis sp. Gsp50
GTCTGTAAGTTTATAAAATGTAAATCAAAGTTTTATAATTTACATGCATTTTGTACAAAACCCGTAAATATTATTACATTTTATTGTTTCATTTTGCAACTTATCGTCAAATTTTAATAAAAAACTAAGATGCGGTACATTTTGAGGAAACAATTACTTATGATAAGAATGAAAAAAAATCGACCGTTTCGTTCCGAAGTTATTGAAAATGCAAGTTGAACCATTCATACCAAAGTAAGTGGAATCGATGTACAAAATGCAATATTGCATAAAAATTTTAAAAAGAAAGAGTATAGATATTATAAAAATGTTCAACGCAGTTTAAAATTTGTTAATAAGAGATCATATTTTTCATAATTCTATAGCTTAAAATGAAGAAAATTTTCTTAACAATTTTTGAACACGACATCCACGCGAGTACACTGCAAAAAATGGTGTCTTATTTTAAGACGTTTAGACATTTTAGGACGTTTAGGGTGTATTCTTTATTGGTGGAAATTACGTAAGACGTTTCCTTATTGGTTCAAATTTTAAGACGACAATAAACGTTTTAAAAATGACCACCTAAACGTCTTAAATCAAGACACCTGTTTTTGTAGTGTAATACCTTAATTCTTGTCTTACGGAATTTGTTCTTTAAATGAGTAAAGTTCTTGTTTACAAATTATCGTTTTTTTATTTTTATGGCACAATAAATAATATAAAAATACTAATATCATTAAGAAATCTTAAAGAAATAGCAAGCAAAATAAAACATGGTATTATAAAAATATAATACATGCTCTCTAAATTCAAGTCAGGGAAAAGTCACTGATTTCTTTGTGAATTTCACTGTAAATCCGTGAATATCGTTGCGAATCAATGAATGATGACTAATTGAAAATTAAAATCGTGCAAACTTATTTATCTAAATAATGATTTCAATTTTTCACTTATTCAATCAGTGACTATACACTGATTCGCAGTGATTTACTTATGAATGGATGCTAATCAGTATAACGGTTGACTGCTAATCAGTGCACTGAAAAAATTATTTCCTTAAATTTTACAGAACTCTTGCGGAGCAGCGGATATAGACATCTACTGAACAGAGTTCTGTAAAAAGTGGTGAATATTGCAGGATAAACTCATGAAAATTCAGTATAAAGAATTGAATTTTCATGAGTTTATCCTGCAATATTCACCACTTTTTACAGAACTCTGTTCAGTAGATGTCTATATCCGTTGCTCCGCAACAGTTCTGTAAAATTTAAGGAAATAATTTTTTCAGTGTGACTATTCACTAATTCTGAGTGGTATACTGGATGCTAATCAGTGACTACTCACTGGAAATCAGTGACTATTCGCTACTAATCAGAGACTATTAGCTATTAATCAGTAACTATTCGCTATTAGTCAGTAACAATTCGCTATTAATCAGTCATTATTCGCTACTAATCAGTGACTATTTGCTACCAATCAGTGACTATTTGCTACAAATCAGTGACTATTTACTACTAATTAGTGGATATTCGCTATTAATCAGTGACTATTCGCTGCTAATCAGTTACTATTCACAACTAATCAATGAAAATCCACTGATTCAGATATAGAAAGTACCTAATAAAAAAAGTAATTTACAGAAAAATGAACTAAACGTGATAATTAAAAAAGCACATGATATTAATAATAACAATTATTTTAACAGATATATATGTTTAAGAAACCAAAATACAATTTCCCAGAGGACATTTTTCCTAAAAACTTTTTTCCCAAAGAAGTGTCATTCCCAAAGGACATTTTTCCCAAAAATGTTGTTTTCCCAAAGTAATTTATTCCCAAAATGAAAATATTTGCGCAAGTATTTTTTTGCAGGATTAATTTTCATTTAGAAAGAAATGAATGTGTTTAAAAACAAGTGAAATAAGCGGTTATGACAGTCTTTTGTTAGTATTTTTTAATTTACTTATTCACCTTTTCAAATTGTACGCAATAAACAAGTATTTTTATAATTTACTTATCTATAATTTACTCATATTATGAATATATTTATTTTGCGAAAAAATGATTTTGGGGGAAAAAAAGTTTTGGGAAAAATGTACTTTGGGAATGACACTTATTTGGGAATTGGATTTTTTGGGAAAAATGGTTTGGGAAAAGTGACCCCCTACCAAAAATAATGATCTAACCTGCCACCTCTGACGAGAAGTCGAAAACAACTCTCTATTTTATCGACCTTTCTCTACTTTTCCAGCAGTGGGTAGCAGTTGTAAGTATTTTGATTCCAAAAATTATCCTCCTGACTGCTGGTAAATATCAACAGAGTGCATGATAATTATGCCAGAGTGCATCACATGACAAAATAAAAAAAAAATAAAAATTTAAAAATCTGTTATAAAAATCCGGATTTTTGATGCAAAAAAATTGTAATGTGAAAACCCTAAGGAATATCATTAAAAATAGTTATTTTAATTATATGTCAATTCTATAAATCTGAATTTGTAGAAATATACTAATTTCATATAGAAATTGGTGAACTATATACTGATTGAATTTGTATAAAATTCTACCAATTATTATTGAAAAATAAATAATGTATTGGAGATTAAAAAAAATTGTTTATATTATATATCGCTAAATTATATTGCTAAATTGTGATATAATTTTCTTGTAAAGTAATGGAAAAAATCGTTTGTATCAATCACTGCAATAAAGTTTTGATTTAAAAAAGAACTTGATAAGTTTATTTTAAAAGTTCCGATAAAGGAATAGTTAAAAATTGAAGAGGATTTTGAAGAAAACTTATAAAACTAAAGTTCTAAAATTTGTTTAAATTCTATTATACAAAGGTATGTGTATATGAATAGAAAAAAGACAAATTCGAAGTATGTTATAATACATAATTTATTTGTCAACACAGAGTTTCCATAAATATATATTTCAATATTAATCGTATTACTATTTATTTGCATTGTAAGATCTTTTACAATACTAATGTTCTTGTATACGTAACTTCTAAATACATAGTTTCTTTTGTACCAAACTATCTTTTAATACTTAATGATATTGAAATTTATTTTTGCAGATTGTTGAAATTAATTACACTTTTATTAATTATTCACCGATATTCAAAGCGATTAATTAATTAGCGCTTTATTTTTAAAAAGAAAGTCATCCTCACGGTTTTTCAAAGATATGTTTGAGATATGTTTTGTTGGCATTTTTTTGTCTTTTTGTTCAACAATCCTACTTTATATATATAAAAACCCGACGCGCGAATTTATTTCTTAGTTTTAAAACATTTCAATACTTATCACCAATCTGCAAAAATAGTATTTATTTGTATGGTAGGATCATTAAGCATCAAGATTTAAAATAATATTTTTAATATCAAATATAATAATTAAGTTATAATATGCATAAAAGAAGGCAATGAATTTATTGCCATTAGTGCAAATGTATAGGTATTTTCAAAAATTACACTTTTTAATAAATACAAAGCAAATAAGTTTACATAAATATTTTACAAAATTGGAAGTATACAAAGTTATTACAACGATGTTTAAATAGAAGTCTATCCTCCGGCGCTTTTACTTGTAAAATTTATTAAAATCGCACACAAATTTTGGAAACTTGAAAAAGTATAAATTTTACTCAATAATTCAATATTTAATTTAATGGAAATGTTAAAATGAAAAATTACATTGTAATAAAATTAGTTTAATATACCTAAATAATAATTCGAAATTAATTTGTTATTTAAGTGTTTTTCTTCTTTCTTTGATTTAAAATATATTGTTTTGAATCTTGAGTAATAATCCGTTAATTATTACAGTAATTCAGATTTTTTGTGTCATTTATGTGTATGACAAAACTCTTGACCAGCAAGAGAATTTGTTGTTGTTGTATAGTTGAATTTATACATATTATAGTTTACATCAAACATAGCAGATATTTTTATATCATGTACCTTACATCTCTCATTTTAAATCTAAGTAAGTTAAATTTTACTATAATGAAATAAATCAAGTTTCACTTAAAAATAACTCCAATCTTCTTCTGAAGTGTTACAAATAACAAATCACAAAATAAGTGGAAAATTAACTTATTGAAATAACACGATTAACTTTGATATTTTAATAGGTGAATCTCCACTTATTCAAATTTTGGAATTTTTTGTTTTGTAAAAGAGATGAAAAATCATGAAAGGTTGCCAATATTCAGAAAATAACTGGTGCGCTGTGGGCAGTATAAGTGCGAATATTCGTTTAATTAAATTTATTAAGAAAGAAAAGAGTTACACTACAAAAACATGGTGTCTTATTTTGAGCAAAAACGTCTTAAATATTATATTAATATAATTAATATAATTAATATAATTAATATAATTAACATAATTAATATAATTAATATAATTAATATAATTAATTTAATTAATTTAATTAATATAATTAATTTAATTAATTTAATTAATTTAATTAATTTAATTAATTTAATTAATTTAATTAATTTAATTAATTTAATTAATTTAAGACATATTTGGTGACTAAGACACGAAAAATGTCTTAATTTAAGACGTTTTTGACCAAATAAAACACTTTTGTCCCACTTTTAAGACACCATTTTTTGCAGTGTAGAAATACGGCTTATATTTACTAGATAGACGAAGTATACAGTTTAACAAAAGTCTGAATATAGTCATCACAGCTATACAACAACATATCAAAATACTAAACATATCCATTTTAACGTTTATCTTATAATATCCACCATTAATTATACATTTACTAATTATTGTGCATTGCACATTTTAAATACCCCAATATTTATTCTGTTAATTCTTTGGAGCAAGTTTATATTGTGCATTATATAAAAAAAATATATATATACATACAAATATTACAAGTGGTTAAATAATTTGAAAAAAGTGATGAATGAAAATATGAATATATTATTTTTGGGTAATGACTAATGTAAATTAATATACATATGTGTATGTTCATGCTCATCTTTTGAAAACCAAGAAAAGTTTTTCATGACTTTTTATATGTATATAAAATATTTGTATTTGTCTATTAAAGTTTTCAACTATACTTTTACATTCAACTGATTTTTTAAATTATTTTTTTAACTGGAGCATAATATTTGGGGATTGTATAGCAAGAGCTGAACAATTTTCAACATTGTTACTTATCTAATTACATTAATGTACACATACTTTTTAATTAGCTTTTGTATGAATATACGTATACACGAAATGATTTTATGTTTGAGTTTACAGAAAAGAAGTATAAAATTTTTGAAGTATAAGATTTTGGAAGTATAAAAACAAACGATTAATCGACTTTTAATTGTTTCGCATTATTAATACATCATTTTCCATAGACTCATAAAGTTGTAAATATAACTCGCTATACATAAATAAATATCTTATTAGAAAAAAACTTATGTTTTATTACTTAAAATACAATTTTAAATATATTAAATAAACATTTTAAATTATTTTAAATAATTTTAAATAAATAAATTGCTAAATATACTCAAATATAACACATTTGTCAAAAATTGTATTTTATTTACTGTTTGAAAATTCGATCCAAAAATGAAAATTTAATTATTTCAATTGGATCTTTTTGAATTCAAAAATAAAAATTGTTTCGAAAAATCTCAAGATTTGTTGTAAATCACATTTAATTTTGTTTTTCGCTTTAAAAACTTTTCTTTATAATTAACTTTTTTTAATTAGCCTAAAAGTTCGTATTAGGGTGAAAATTTTTCCATAAACAGGTATATTAGAAATTAAGATTTTACCGAAATTAGTCAGGCATTGGATTATTTATTAAATAATATATGAATCGAAGCCTGAGTTAATTTTTACACACTACAAAAGTTACCCTAGTGTATTCCGACTGTGCGTGCAGTTGTGCTATTTATTAATATTTCCATTGAAAAACAATTTATTATATGTTAACTCAAAAATTAAATTATCTGCTACTTCAATATAGTACATATTGCAATTTTCATAAGTCTGCTTATACAGGAAGTGATGAAGCTTTTTAACAAAGTTCCTATCAATAGCTAAGATTTTGAGCATTTAATTATGGTATTATGTGCAAGGTTAAAATTTAAAGCTTTAACAATTTTTTTCAAACGTAATTTTCTGTTAATTTTCTACATTTCATCTTTTTTAAGTCCAGTAATTTTAATTTCAAAAAGAATTTACTATCTTCTTACTAAAAATAAAAGAATTAAAACAGAAGATATTCATTATAATATTATTAAAGATATAATGATATAAGGAAAAAAATAATATTATCATGTCATTTAAAATCATTAAATTAATATCATCATAGTTCTCTGAAAATTAATCCATACTCTAAAAAGCAATTTTAGTTTATTCAGAAAGACGTCAAAAATGAAAGATGGAAAGATGCTATAATTATTACTTAACAAAAAAAGGGTTCTAATTGACATAATGATATTGATAATACAATTTCAAAGTTAAAATGAACAAAATTATTTTGAGTGTATTTTTTTAATATTTAAAAAGCTCAGAATTTCTGCATAGAGAATTTTCTGTAAAGAATTTCTGTACTATAATTTAAACTACTATTTTCTGTTATACAATTTAGACTACTATTTTTCTTCAGCTGCTGAATTACGCGACATTTTTTTAGAAACATTCATTCTATGTTTTCATAGACCTTAAAGATACAAATAGGTACATTAGCTTCTTTTTCTTTATTATAATAATTATTTTTAATATGTACTTTTTAATAAGTGTAATCCTGTGAATAACACAAGATATTTCACTGTTTGATATATGTTTACATACATATAGTATTTGACTATGTAACATTGACTTGACAGGAGTAATTATTAAATTTAGCATCATCAGGAGGCTCGTTTTAGGAAACTACCTGTTTTAATTAAAGTACATCTGTATTTGTGCGCAACATTTCTTTACACAAATGCACTCAAAGAAAACTTTTGCCAGATTTATGTTGTTAATAAATATATATATTTATATATTATTTATATTTATATATATATATATTAATATAAATATTTATAATTATTAATTTTACTTCACTTAATTTTGAACGAGTATACATTTTTCCAATCACTTTTCTTCAAATAAGTCTGGCAAATTTTTTCTGTAAATATCAAGTGTGTACTTATCACGGGAGCATAAGCGTTAGTAATTTTTCAAATAAACATGATTAATTACTTTTTAAACGAATATGGTTAATACTTATTTTATATTAACGATTTTTGAAATAAACATATTGATGTTTATTACAAAAATACCAATTTCTAAATAAATGTGAAAACAATTCTTTAAATGTAGGTAATACATTTTTTAAATACATCATATACATCAAGTTATACAAAACAAAGTTCCTAACAACTTTTGAAATAATAATAATTGTTATTTGACAATAATAATTTTCAATAATAATAAGTATTTAATAAATATTTTAATATTTATTTAAATATTTATTTTTCTAAATAAAATCTTCAAATAGCTATCATAATTTGCAATTTTTGAATATAAATGTACAATTCATTTTCTAACAAAATTGGCACTTTTAAAAATAAATTTAATAAACTGCGAATTATCGTTCTCGAGTTTATCAAAACTTTGAAAACTGCATCAAACTTGTTTTAAATTATAACGTCAATATAAATATATCTCTTTGCCCATTGACTATAAATTTTGAAACATTTTAAAATTTTCAAATTAATTTCTTTTTAAATTAAGCCCTTCATTCCCTATATTATCTTAATACAGAAGTTTAATAGCAACTACATTATGGCTTATTTTTTGTAATTGTTATAACTATATTTTTATAATTATTCATTAAAAAAAATACTTTAGATTAAGAAAAATATAATGAATGATTTTTCATATCTGCAGTTAATTACGAAAGTGTTTACTGTTTTTTTTTAAAGTTACAAATATTCATCGTGTTTTTGTAATTAATTTTTTAACTAGAAATTATAGTGAAATTTCTAATACACCTAAAAAATTAATTCTCTTATAGAAATCTTATTTTTACATTTACACACTCTTGCTTAGATTGTATTAAAAAATTATATCCAACATTTTTATTGGCGAATTTTTATCGAAAATTATGTTAAAAAGCTTTAATTACAAACGGCTTTATATTTAACAAAAATTTGCAACAAAAATTTGCAATGAAAATTGTATTTGTTTTAAAAAACCAAAATTATTACCGTTTTCTTCATACAAATGTTTCACCTAATTTTGCATGAATAATTGAAACGATTTTTTCAATATTTTGAGTCAATTATTAGCTATAATTATTATTATCATTATTATTACATTATATTATTATTTTTACTTTTAACATTCTTATTTTTATTATTCTTATTTTTACTTCTATTATTCTTATTTTTATTTCTATTATTCTTATCTTTATTTCTTTTATTCTTATTCTTATTTTTATAATTCTTATATTTATTTTTATCATTCTTATTATTATTTTTATAAATCTTATAACTATAAGTTATTGTCCATATTGGAACAGTTCTTACCCTATTTATTGTCTGCTCACACAGTATTGTCGGTTATCATTACGTTTTTCGCATATCTTTACAACTAATTGTTGCCTGGATACTAAGGAAGACTGTTGTTATTGTCAGAGTTTAGTAAATTTACATATTGTCTGATTGATTGATCTTAAGCGAAAACAAGCTCTGCCAATCATTATACAAATTTTTATTCAAAAACTACCTAACAAATCAGTCACGATCTTAAAAAACATTTTTAAACAAATCGGAAATTATTTCAATTTATTGAAATAAGTAATGAAACAATTAATAATAATTAATCAATAATTTATTGAAATAAATTGAAATAATTAATAATAATTAATCAATAATTTATTGAATTAAATTGAAATAATTAATAATAATTAAGCAATAATTTATTGAAATAAATTGAAATAATAGACTAAAAGTAACACTAAAAATATAAATATAGAAAAAGTATCATCAAATTAAGTTCAAAACACAAAACTGTTTTTTGCGAATTTTGAATTTTTATTTTATAAATTGCAACTAAATAATTTATTTGTAAATTTTCGAATTTATAAATTCATAAATAAATAAATAATTTGAAATGAAAATAACTAATACAACGGAAAAATAAAAAATTACACTAAGAAAGCTATAAAGTTTTAAGTTATAAAGAGACGATAAAAAAACGACAAAAAACAGTAAAAATTACAAAAATGTCATTAAAATTGAAAGTTAAAGGAACGATAAATATATAAATAGCAATAAACGAAGAGTATGATTAAAAACTATTCTTTAAGGATGTTACCAACAATACTACTTATCATATTGCTTAGAAAATGTCTAAGCAGACTAAGTCAATTAGTAAGGCTCCTAGTTTTCATAAACAATAAGTACTTTATAAAAAGTATATTTTTTATAAAGCTCCTTTTAGAGTGCAGATCAAAAAAGTGCTGGTGCAGTTTTTATCCCTAGAATTCAGTCAACATGTTTTTGCTATTTATGAACAATGCTGCCCTCTACATTAACACTAATTTCATACTAAAAGCTAGCACATATTGTTATTTTTACATTTCCATATTAGTTTAATTTTTATTATATTTATTTATAATACCATGCGTCAAGGGCAGATGCATATTTTATCTTGGAAGCTTTATTTATTCTAAAGCGACACACATATTAATTATTATAATAATCTATAATATATCATTATAATAATATATAATTATAATAATATATAATATATCATTATAATTATTAATATAATAATATATAATTATATATAATTATAATAATATATTATATATTATTACATTCATTATTACAATAAATAATCTCATCAATTATTAAACATTGTAATCATAGGAATGTTAGTAATTATAATTAAAATCTGCGTGCAATAACTGACTCAGAACTCACACGCAACTTTCTCGTACAGCCAGAATCTGAGGGGTTCACACGCAGAGGCAGTTATTGCATGCGGTCTCTCAATTAATATCTTTTAAAATATTAATATCGTATTTTGTAATAATAAAGAATCATAATGAGAATGCGATTAACATTTGTTATTAAAACAATTAATTATTACTAATATTTATTATAATTATAATAATAATTATTATCAATTAATAATCATTGTTTATTATAACTATTATTATCAATTAATAATCATTATTTATTATAATTATTATTTTCAATTAATAATCATTATTTATTATAATTATTATTATCAATTAATAATAATTATTTATTATAATTATTACCTATTATCAATTAATAATCATTATTTATTATAATTATTCTAATTATTATTAACAATTAATAATTAATATGAATTAACGTGTTCCAAAAAGCCATTGCTATATCATTTCAACTGTAATAAAAAATAATTAAACAAATGGTAACCATCGCTATCTCATTGGTAATTATTACCACTTTGATGATCACAATCATTATCTTAATGATAATCATTACTATCTGTATGGTATCCAGTACCGTCGATTTCTTTCTGAATACCACATTAATATTGACTATCAAATATTTAATTACTTATAATAGTTAACACCCATCACTTAATATCAATTACGATATTAGAATATTAACGTATGTCACTTTAGAAAAGATCAAGACTGAAGCAGTTTTTTTGTATTATTCTTATACACGTTTCTTAATTACACATTTCTTAATTACACATTTTCTTAAATTCTCTGACATAATTGCACAGTTATTTCACACAAATTAAGCACAAATTCACATTACAACTTGAAAATTATCTATTTATGGTTTTTCGTTTTACATTTACTTGTTTTTACCTATTTATTTATTTATCAATACAAAGCCACATTTCACGTGGAAATTCTGCATTTGATGCAATTATCTTTCTGTATGGATATTTTATGGTGGAATAAACAGTAGGAAAACTTTGAATCACACAATTTTACAGGTCAAACTAATGACTATATGTTAATAATGACAATAACGTATTATAATTTTCAGTTTATGCAGTCACACTAAAATACTGATGAAAATGGCGTGTACAAAAAATATATGTATAAAAAAACTCTGAAATATATGTGTATATTTAATATATATTTTATATATATTTCCATTCTTATTCACCACTTCGTGGTGCGTGGAATCTCTGTATGCAAGTTAAGTTTACAAGAATGTTAGCAAATCGCATCTTATGCGCATTTTCGATTTTATGGTAAATTTCTCTCTCTTTTTCACGTTTAGTGATGTATCATTTGGTGCGCAAAAATTTCAATTGAAATTCTAAAGAAATCACTAAAAGAAAGAAAGTAGTTATAGAGAAAGTAGTCTCAAATACGGTCAACATAAATACGGTCAAGTTTTATTTACTTTAATTATTTAATTTATTTATTTCATACATTTTTTTATTTTATTTGCTTCGTTATTGTATTTACTTCTTTATTTTATTTGCTTCTTTATTTTATTCGCTTCATTATTGTATTCATTAATTCCGTCTTTTTTATTTATTTACTTTCATTCCAGCAATGAGTTTTTTCAGCAAGGGAAATGAGTTTTTTTCAACAAAGGACCTCTTTATATTATCTTGATTGAAGACAGTTCATTTTAATTCTTTTAACTTAATATTTTTTAATTAAAAATAACTGCTTGATTCAAGAGTTTATTAAGAAAACATTTTCGAGCTTCAATTAAACTTCAATAAACTTCAATAAACCAAAAAAAAATTTATTTGATTCATAACAAGAATTACTTGAACGTATTTGTAACAATACTTTCTAGATTCATTTAATTTCAATTTTTTTAATTGTGACTAAACTTTCACTAAGAAAAACGTGAGAGAAAAATTAAAATAATAAAATTTGCTGTTTATTCTTGTTTTAAGAATATTTTCAATTCACAAAAAGAATTTTTTAGTTTGTATTAAGAAAATGTATTCTTATTACATGAATAAGTACTTTAAATCAAGAATAAATACATTACAACAAGAATAAATACTTTAAATCAAGAATAAATACTTTAAATCAAGAATAAATATTTTAAATCAAGAATAACTTTAAATAAAGAATAAAAATTTTAACTAAAGAATAAATACTTAAATCAAGAATAAATATATAAATAAAAAATAATTTCTCTTGGTTCAAGAATAAATATTTTAAGAAAAAATTAGGTTATATCTAATGCATTTTCGCATTGAATCAAGAAATCCTTTTTATCAATGTTATGAAAAAATAATTAAACAAGTTTTTAATTACTTTAATAATAGTTAATTGATTATATATACTAAACAATAGATATTAATTTAAATTGATTGCTGAAACAACTGCAATTTTACTATTTGAGATTTCGAAATCTTTTATCAATATTCAATTTGTTTTTTAAAGTTGCATTAATTGCCGACCATTTCAATGTGAAAATTATAATCACAATAGTAACTAAAATTTCAACAACAAAGTTTTAAAATTGAAATATTATTGTTAAAGTGAAGTATATTAATTGTGATTAAGACGATCGCAATTTTATCTGAACTTTGCTATAGAAATACAATAGGATTGGCGATTCATTAGTTTACTATATGTTTCCTGTTATTTCATGTTAGTAATAAAATTACTAAACACTAAAAGCGATTTGTCGTCGCTGCAATGTACACAAAGACACAGCGCTAATGAGTTGGTTTCTTAATCAAGACATTTTTTTTAAATACAATTACTTTTCGAAATATAACCATTACTTTGCAAAATATAATCTTATTCATTTCGAGATATAAGTTTTATTTTTCGAAATGTAATTTTTTTCTCGAGATAAAATTTAATTCGAAATATGCTTTTTCCTTTCGAGATATAATTTTTATGTACAAAATAATTTTTGTTTCAAAATTCTACAATTTTTAAGGGCATGTGATGGAGAATGACGTAAGTATTCACGTGACCCATAAGGCAAATTTTTCCCGCCTTTTTACTCTTAAAGTAATAAACATATCGTAATGAAAATTAAACATTTAAAAAATATCATCAAAATGGTCTGTCTGGTATGAATTTATTAATAATTTTGTCCAAAAGTTATTTTATAATAAATTACGTGTTACACTTAGTTGCTTTTTCAGAATTTTATAAAAGAACTTTTAAATAAAATTGTTATTAAATTCATACCGGACAGACCATTCTTATGATATTTTATGAATGTATTTCAATTTTCATAACAATATGTTGATTATTTTAAGAGTAAAACAGCGGAAAAAATTTGCCTTGTGGGTCACGTGACCACTTATGTTATTTTCCATCACATGCCCTTAATTTTCTTTTTCAGAGTATAATCTTTTTTTCGCACACAACTTTTTTCAATTTCTATGTTTTGTTTCAATGTTCATAACTATAAAAGAACTAAACATCCACTTATTAATTATACTATAATTGAATTCGAAAATCGTACATATTTATCACCCAACTCAAAAGCGATGAGTTTTCTTTCACTGAAATATTAAAAATAGTATTGTCCACGAAATTCGTATCGAACCTTTCAGCTTCTTAAGTTACTGCATGTAAAAAAGTTTACAGATCATTAATATTGAGAATATTCTTTTCGTTTTGTTTATATTTTCTTCTTACAGTGTTTTAATACTTAAACTTGATAATTCTATTTTTACCATTATACATTCTTTTCCATTTCTATCACCTACTTTTTATTTTTTTTGCGTCTTACGCAGCATCGGTTTTGAATACATTTTGTAAAATGGCACATTTCTTAAGTTCATGATATAGAAAAATTGACTTCTTTTGTTATAGTTTTTATATAAACTTGTCACTTTAAAAGCTTTTTCTTGTGGTATTTTGTAGCCAGTAGTCAATAGAAATTCATTGACATCTTACTTTTTTTAAATCTCTTTCCCTATTTTCAAAGTTCATGTATTAATTACAAATGGACAAAATTATAAGAAATTCAAATTTCGATTAACAATGGAACCACAAAGTCGAAATCTTTTATGTATTTTTCGCTTTCATGTCATAGATACTTTATTTCTTCTTTAATAAAAGAATATTCATCTTTTTTGCTGTTTCTACTTGCCCTAGTTTTCAACCGTTTTATTTTTATGAATTACTTTTTTAAAATTTTTTAAATCACTTTTTTAACTCCTTTACTTCTAAATAGTAATTAATTTTTTAAATATTTTTTTTTGTACGCTCGATTGCTATATGATTCAACTTTTTTTATTGTCAGTTTTTTAGTTTGAGTTTAGTTTTCTTATAAACAATAGAACTCTTTTAAATAAGGCTTTAAAAAAGTTGTCTTTTAAAGTAAAAGGAACAATTTTTTAAGGACTTTTTAATAGAAAAGGAGAAATAGAAAAAGAGATGGAAACATGAACCAAGTTTTTTATAAACAGTTTCTTTGATGTAAAATATTTTTTTGTTTCAAAGAAGTTTTAAATTTGATTTGTCTGTTAAAAAATCCAATTCATCCATTGGGTTCAAATTTAGTTATTTTCCGATTCAAATCTTATCCGTTGGATCCATTTATGTTTCATTTTAAAAATGCAAATATTCAATTTTTATTTAAGAGAAGCTCTATAAGAGCTTCTACCTAAATGACATATAATGTAATTTAATGTAATTTTTTCCATTTGATTAACACAAATTTTTTTAATAATTTTGAAAATAATTTTCCTTCTTTTCCTACAGTGTATTTCAGTTTTTTCTTTTATATAATTGTGCACTTCCGCAAATACTGTGCATCTCTTTCTGCTTTCTACCTAAAACTTTTTGACTACGATTGTCCTCTTTTTAATTATTATCCAGAATACAAGATCACAATTCCTCATAGAATTGAATTCATATTAATAAATATGCATTTTAATGAAATTCCATTATAATTTTCAGTACAAATACGTATTTACATATTTTGTACCAACTTTTGTTTTCAAAACGTGCATATTTAAACTTGAGTTTAAATCACAACTTAAATATACACGTCTAAAATTTACATATTTAGAATACGTATTTTTAATTCGATCAACGACTACAAAATGTTTTGCCAATTTTATGAAATTTCTCTAGAGCTGTAGTTGTTTTCCTCTCAAATTCGTTATAATATTTTAATTGTTCGTAAATCAAATATCAATTACGAATTTGTTTTATCAAAGTTTTTCTTGATATTGTTGTTAATTAATTGTTCTTAGTCTTTTCTTTAGTTTTAGGCGTAACGCTTTTTTAGGATATTGTTTTTTCTACCACCACTTTATATATAGGATTTTTTACCCTGCATCGTCGTCAGAATACTTAGCAATTTGACTGTGAATCCAGGACACATATTTTGGAACATAAGCATAAACCCCGGGCAATTTTGGATGAGCACATTTAATGCCCCAACTGACAATTCCACCAACAAACCATTTTTCTTTGTCTTCTTCATCTTGACAAAGCAGTGGACCACCAGAATCCCCCTAATTAAAAGAAAATTGATACTTAAGCTGTCAAAATAACATTTTTGGCTCTGAATTCATTTTTATAGAATTATTATCACTTTTTTTATTATTACTTATTCATTTTTATTTCGTATTTTCTCTTCGAATGTAAAATTTTCAAAGTTAGGAAATAAAAGAAAATAAAAAGTAAAACGAATCATAATTTTGATCAACTTTATAATTTTTACTAATCTAAATCGGTGGACTTATTGCAAATTTTACTGTTAAATTGAGATAAAAAATAAAATGTATAAATTAAATGTATAAATGAAGTGTATAAATGAAGTGTATAAATGAAGTGTATAAATTAAATGTATAAATGAAATGTTAAAAAAATAAATGTACTCATTTATTATTACTTTTGAAAAATGAGATGATTATAAAGAATAGATTAAATTGATTGAAGATTAGATTCATTTGACTTGGAAACAACCTAAGTGATTTATAAATAAAGATTTTAAAAATATCGCTATTAGCGATAGAAATAGAAAGCTTAAAAATATTCCCTCACTGATGATTTTCATAAAAAAAGAATTTTTGATTGAATGGAAACAGATTATTAGATTGAAGGAAATAAATAAATTGAAAGGAATAAATATGGAGTAATTTTTAAATTTGATTAATTTTCAAATCTGAGTGATAAATTGACATTCGTGGCAAGAAATTGATTAAATTCTACCTGGCACGCGTCTTTTCCTCCATCAGGATATCCAGCACAAATCATCCCATCAGTTACGTTCAGATCTTTATGCTCCAGCCATAAATTACAAATTTCCCGCTCCAAAATTGGAACATTAACTTCATTCACAGCAGGCTCATATTCAGAAGCTAAAGTATCCAAAAAATTATATTAATCTTTATAATAATTTAAATTTTCTTTTTCTATTGAAAAATGTGCTTTTTATAAACGAATACACTAGAAAATTAGAAAATATTACTCACTTTCTGCATCCTCTTTTTTACCCCAACCAATCACGGTACATACTGTTCCAGGCTTTAAATCAGTATGAGATGAAGGCAAACAAATGGGTCTCAAATGTTCGTGGAAAGTCACTCGTTTTTCCAACTTAAAAAAAAGCTCATTTTCAATCGAGATATACATAATTGTATTGTTTAGAAAATAACAAACGATATTTTTTAGTAAAACATTACTGTTGTTCGTTATAGTTAATAAAATCTAGAATTTACTGCAAACTCTTATCATACCTATAAATATTTTTGTGTAATTGATTCAACTTTGTTTAATTCAATCTGTAAAAAGTAAATTTTATTTTAAGACAGGAAATAAGTCTTAATTTAAGTTGCAACATTTTTAAGGCAGACCTTGCTGATTTTCAGACCACTTCTTATTTTCAGTTACATTGTGGAAAGCATACTAATATAGGCAAACCAATCTTATTTTCAAGATAGCACTAATTTGAGATGCACCTTAAAATACGATTTTCTTTTTACAGTGGTAATTATTAAAATAACAAATTAAAGTAATTGTAGGCAAAGAAAATTCTGGCAAAACTTTCAATGTATATTTATAATTAAAAAATTACCTGAAAAAGAGCAACATCGTTGTCGTGTGCTACTCCCAGGTTGTAACTTGGATGTGGAACAACTCTTTTAACTTTGAGCTTTTGGCCTAAATAGGTATGTGCGAATCTTCTAGTAATTCCTAACTGGATGGTCCATCCGGAAACTTCAGAATGACTAAAACTACCAGATTTCGTCCTTGGCACAGGCCAGTCGAAAATGATTGAATGAATGAAGGTGATTAAAATGATTAAGTGTTTTTTTTATGAATATTAAATAATTCTAAGTAAGCAAATTAATTTTTTAAACGCAACATTTTACATTCTCATCAATAATGAGAGTGTATTTAGTGATGCACTTAGGCGAAATATTCGAAAAGTATTCAAGAATTGTAAAAAAACAAATGGGAAACAAACAAATTAATACTATACTTTTGAATCTATTTTTCTTAAGAGAGGAAAGAATTATTAAACTTTTCTTTTGGTACTACCGATTACGGTTTTATACCCTCCTTTCAACCACTATCTTTCTTTATTGCCTTGTACTCCTTAAACAACCTCTCTTTTCTTAAGCCATGTAACTCCCAACTCTACTAATTTGCGTCCACAGATGACTTTATTAGGAGTACTCGCATTTGCCTGGACAGCCTGTGATAGGCTTGCTCGCCAGTGGGTAGAAAAACTGTGGAAAACCCATCCAGAGTACAATCGGTTACCGACAGTCGGGTTTCAACGGTGCTCGCCGGATAATGTATCGACAGCGCACACCGTTGACCCTCAGAGTCTAACCTCCCGCTCGAGTTATCTCACGAGCCGGAGAAAAATCCCGGACTAATGAGGCCTCGAACCAGCGATGGTTCGCAGCGTCCGCAAAGTCCAAGCTTTTATCCAACTGAGCTAATTCGTCGGTTAAGAGAGGAAAGATTGACAATACATAATTTTCTTGAATGAGATTTTGAAAACTTAACTCAAATACTTATTAAGTAGGATAATTTATTATACGATGTAAAATCAATTCTATTAAACTCAACTTAGAAATTAATTAAACTAGAAATAACTTTTACCACGAACGATTGATTAAAAAACAAATTTTAATATGAATAATTTAATTGTTTTTAAAATTCGTTCAGCAACTAAATTCGTTAAATTTAACAATGTCGAAAAATAGTTGAAAATAATCTCAATTTCATGAACATCTTGCTTCCTCATAGAAGAAAAATTGCATTTTTTCATAAATTTCTCATAAAATGTTATATGAAAAAAACTGTACTTTTAAAAGAAAAAATTTGTGTAACAAAATTTAAGATAAGGTATATCTAAAAAAAACTTCCCCTGGGAACCACAGGCCCTTGAAGTTGGTGGGGGAGCTTAATAGACTCTTTGGGCAACGACTCTGTCTAAGCTGAACTATTCGCAGGGGAACGAGGGGGCGTATTCCTCAAAAAGGAACAGCCGCTCAGAAACTAAACTTTACGCGTTTCACCGGGTTGACCGCTCAGGGAGTGAATGTCAGAGTTGTCTCAGGGAAGGAAGTGACTTTTAGAATATTGACAGCGATGTCAAAAGACTATTAGAATCGAAAGAGTAGACGCCGGAGGGGTTTTAACTAAGAAGCGGTTCCTTCAATTTTCTCGGTCAAGGAAATTGAGGTGCGTCACAGTGTTGCCAGATTAGTGGTCAAAGTTTTTTAGTGGGAAAACTTAGTGTTTTTTTTTCTTTCAGGGGTTTTTTTTAGTGATTTTTATTGGAGGCGCATGAATAGCTCCCAAACACGAAATTTCGAATATTCAATTTTACGAAAATCATATTTCGAATGTTCAAAGCTTAGAATTTCATTTAGTAGAATAGTATTTTAAGCGATTTGTTATTATACCGAAAAAGTATTTATCGGAATTATTAATTACAGAAATACCGTTTGTCCGACTTTTCATTTAGTAGAAAATTCATTTTTTAGAATTTTTAATTACAGGAAATTATAATTAACAGAATTTGCATTTATTGGAATATGTATTTCCATGAATTATTATTTAACGAAAGTTCATTTGGAAGAATATTCAAATTGCAGAATTTCTATT